>JAXCGZ010019042.1:72500-80000 GCA_037179515.1 Halocaridina rubra
CCGACCGGGACTCGAACCTAAGACTTATGAATACTAAGTCAAGGCGCTACCACTACACCACAGAAGGTTAAAAGGAACCCAACCTTATAGCTTATATCTGCTATACTTAGGAATGAACGCATTCTATCTGAATGCCACTATGTTCATATTACAGATTCCCCAACCTCACTCGTGGCTTCATTTTAGCATTTAATTCAAGTCCCAATCTCATTCGGGCTTGAAATATCAAATAAGCACATTATATATGTGAAAACATATATAATCTTAGGTTCGAGTCCCGGTCGGTGTGGAAAAAAAATTATTCATGTTTTCACATATATAATGTGCTTATTTGATATTTCAAGCCCGAATGAGATTGGGACTTGAATTAAATGCTAAAATGAAGCCACGAGTGAGGTTGGGGAATCTGTAATATGAACATAGTGGCATTCAGATAGAATGCGTTCATTCCTAAGTATAGCAGATATAAGCTATAAGGTTGGGTTCCTTTTAACCTTCTGTGGTGTAGTGGTAGCGCCTTGACTTAGTAATCATAAGTCTTAGGTTCGAGTCCCGGTCGGGGTGGAAAAAAAAAAGAAAAAGAAAAAAAAATTATTCATATATATATATATATATATATATATATATATATATATATATATATATATATATATATACATATATATATATATATATATATATATATATATATATATATATATATATATATATATATATATGAAAAAATTATTCATGTTTTCACATATGGTAATGTGCTTATTTGGTTTTTGTTGGTCCCGAATAATATTGGGAATTGAATTAAATGCGAAAACAAGACCATGATTGAGGTTCGGGACACTGTAATATGAACATAGTGGCATACAGATAGAATATGTTCATTCCTAGTATAGCAAATATAAGCTGTAAGGGTTGTTTCCATTAAACTTCTCTGGTGTAGTTTTTAGTGCCATAGCTTAGTAATTATAAGTCCCAGGTTCAGCTCCCGGTCAGGGTAAAAATGATTCATGTTTTCACATATGGTAATGTGCTTATTTGGTTATTGTTGGTCCCGAATGAGATTGGGAGTTGAATTAAATGCGAAAACGAAACTACGAGTGAATTTGAGAAAAACTTAAATACGAATATAGTGGCATGAATGCGTTCATTCCTAGCATAGCAGATAAAAGCTGTAAGGTTTGTTTCCCTTTAACCTTCTGTGGTGTAGTTGGTAGCGCCTTGGCTTAGTAATTATGAGTCCCAGGTTCAAGACCCGGTCGAGGTGAAAATGATTCATGTTTTCACATATGGTTATGTGCTTATTTGGTTGTTGTTGGTTCCGATTGAGATTGGGAGTTGAATTAAATGCAAAAACGAAACCACGAGTGAGGTTGGGGAAAGAGTAATATGAACATAGTGGCATTCAGATAGAATGCGTTCGTTCCTAGTATAGCAGCTATAAGCTGTAAGGTTTCTATCCCTTTAACCTTCTATGGTTTAGTTGGTAGCACCTTGGCTTAGCAAGTATAAGTCCTAGGTTCAAGTCCCGGTCGGGGTAAAAATGATTCATGTTTTCACATATGGTAATGTGCTTATTTTGTTATATATATATATATATATATATATATATATATATATATATATATATATATATATATATATATATATATATATATATATATATATATATGTGTGTGTGTGTGTGTGTGTGTGCGTGTGTGTGTGTGTGTGTGTGTGTGTGTGTGTGTGTGTGTGTGGAGGATTTCCTATAACCCCTTAAATTCGGAAATCCTGACACGGCTTCGGTAGAGGCCCACAAACGATCTCAAAATTGAATCGTCTTCCAATAAAATATAATTAATATTACATGCATAGGCATACATGCAAATATAATATAAGGGGGTTTGTGAACTACTGATATATGACTTATAAAATAAACATACCTCACCTTGGATTAAAACTTCCTCATACAGAGTAATACATTTTCCAAGATATATTCTACCCACGAGTATTCTACTAAAAGCAAATCATTCTGTCCCTCACACGTAGTTATAAACATTGCTAGAAATAAGTTAAATCTGTACGCATTTATCCGGAAAAACCCAAATGTAGTCAGCAATCACGGGACACCGAATCAAGCTAGAATATCTTCTGATCCACGTATCTCAACCACGGTTTTCTTCTTAAGTGTCTCATAGCGCCTCACGAGAGCAATTGAAAATATACTAACAAAATGAAAGAAGTAACAAAGCTCTATCGGTCATATTTCTTATAATCATTAGAACAAAATTTCACAATGACATGAAATATATCATTCATTCGGCACAAGAAAAATCATGTAATGACCAAGTGGAAGATTATAATGTCCAAAAACTCTCTATTTACACAAAGTAATCAACGTTATCATGACGAGGTTAAAGATTGATAGGCAAAAAGCCTAGCAAAGCAGATTTCAATCTCGACTTCTGAGCTATAAATACACTATGCATAAGAATACTTATACATACTTATCATAAATGAATACGTATTCATACTATGTCCGTAAATATACATGCATGCAGTATCATGCAAAGCAAAACTTACATAATCTACGTGGAAATAAACTGTCTTGAAATATATTTACGACATCCTGGGCCCCTCCAAAAAAGAAAAAAAGGGGGGTTCTCCCCGTCAGTTCTACCATTTAGCATCAATGATTTAGCGTGCCCTCAATGCTTTGTAGTCGCCGTGGCTCAATCGGTAGCGTCTCCGACTCTGAGGCGTCAGGTCGAGGGTTCGCGCCCCGTCATGGTCTGAGGTTAGCAAGGGCATGCACTCAGCGTAAGGATTAAATCTGCCAAAACAAGTCCTTCGCAAGAAGGCAACCGTCCTAGCCCTTGGTAGATAAGGGAGTCCGTGACGTAAAACCGGATTCATTCATTCATTCATACAATTCTTCAATGCTTTGGGCAGTTGACGTTCTGATCTTTCATAATTTGATAATTCCTTATTGTATACTTATGACAACAGATCTCATGAGAGCTTTTTCAGACCAGGCTCTCTGAATATGAATTTTTCCTCTTCTTAGCGAGTGTGATATTAGACCTAAGGGGTCAAACACTATACCCACCAGTGACAGAAGTTTCTGTTTGGTCGACCCTTATTCTCTAGCTTCAGATCTTTCGAAAACAACTTGTCGGTACTGAGATTCCAGATTAAACTATAGACTGATTCTTTAGAAGATTTTGATTTTTCAGAACGGCACTGATCCAGAAACCTTTGAAGTCTTGCATTGTTGGAATTCCATGCCTGCAATGATATATCGGTCTTTGCCCACTTTACATCTGCAGTATTGTATATTTCATACTGTTTCTCTTCACTGGTACAAACATCCAACATATTACCTACATGAAAATTCTCCAGTATATCCTCCAACTATATTTGGATGTAGTCTATTCTTTTAACTTTATTTCAGAATTAGGCATTGAGATAAATATGATTATTTACTTTTGTTGGCAAGTTTGTGAGAACATTTGTATTGTTCTTTAGGCTAAGATTTTTTGATGGACAAAATATTGTTTCTATTACTTATGCTATTTAGTGCAAAAAGAATTTTTTTTTTTTGGTAATACTTTTGTAATATTTTGTCAATAAACTATATATATATATATATATATATATATATATATATATATATATATATATATATATATATATATATATATATATATATATATATATATATATATATAAACTCTCTCTGTAAATTGTGTGGGAGGGGAGTGTAGATAGGCTTCCAGGAAACAGAATCTGTAAAGCTTCCAAGTGTAGTTTTATATTCGAAAATCACTTCTTGCTTATTTACTCCAGTACTCACTGGCTCCCACAACTTATAAACAGGATCTATGGCCTCTTCACTCAACTCTTGTGTAGTAGTAGGCAATAACTGTGTTCCTACTCGCATAACAAGTTGGTTTTGTACACTACTGGGTTCATGTTGAGTATCACGAGGAATATGGCCATACAACGTGACACCACCCGATGTTTCCATCAAATTATAGACATCCCACTTGTTAATACCACTATCAAGCTGACTAAAATGTAAGTACATTACTATCAATATCTTCATCGGCCAACTTGTGACCATTAGATTTTAACACATTTACAGCTTTTGTTAGTCATAGAGTGTGGATGCTAATTACCATATCATCAACTACGAGTAATTTAACTCTGGCTCTTCTTTTTCCCAATTTAATAACTACATTTACAACAGGAAAACTTCCTTTCTTCGTTTCAAAATGAAAGGCATCAATGCCAAGAGACATTTCACCTACTGGGCTTAAATTATGCCTTTCAACTAATTCCCTAGTCATAAAGGAACACTGAGAACCTGTATCAAATAACCTAGTACTTAGCCAAAGACTTCCCTTTGAACTGCTTATTTTTCCACTGGCAGTAGCCAGATCACATGAAGGCAAATTCGGCTTCACCAATTGCATAATCATCACACCAACATGTTTCTTGTCCTTTTCTGAGTCAAAATGTTTTGTTTCATTGCTTGACTTATCTATTAATTTTGAACCATTTCCTGACTGTTCATTCAGAAATGTAGGCTCTTCAACCCCTCTACATATCTTTGATTCTTGTTTGTAACACAAGGCTGTATGATGACCATTTTTCTTACACTTGTTACAGTTTAACTGAGTGTAAAAATAATTAGCACAATAACCTGACTGAGTACATACCAAACATTTGTTACTTTCTCTCAATTTATCTCTGCGTTCAATTATACTAAATACTCTATTACACTTTATGACGTATGTGAGAGGGGTTGCCATGTGACGAAGCGGTGAGGGTAAACCACCTGCGACTGTCGGTCCTCATTGTAGAATATCCTAGCCCACCGACCTTGTGGGTGACTCAAGCAGGGTGGGAGGGGGGAGACGTGGCAGCCCCTTATCTCCAAGGAGCTGAGAGGAGTGGTTGAGATGTGTATGTGGCTCGTGGTGAAATTGAGATTCTTGGCTCGGTCACCCCCCTTACAAGGGGGAATGAGGCATGTGTATATGTATGTATGTACTTTATTACACTGTTCAGACTTATGACCTTGTCAACCACAGAATACTCATTCTGTTTTACTATTTACCCTTTTTGCAACAGCATCATAACTACCTACACTCTTTTTATAGGACTGGGTCTCATCTCTCTGGGAGGTTAGGGTCTCTCCTTTGTGTTATCTTTAGTGTCATTACCTTCTATGTGATATATATATATATATATATATATATATATATATATATATATATATATATATATATATATATATGCAAAATAAGCTGTTATATCACAGCATAATATGAAGCAAAAAAATAAAATAAAAAAAGGCCCTAAAATAAAACACAAAAAGAAGCGAAGATATACTATATATTACGACTGGACTCCATTTGTACCTGAAGAGGACTGGAGTCTAGTCGTAATATATAGTACATCTTCGCTACTTTTTGTGTTCTATTTATGGGCCTTTTTACCTTCATATATATATATATATATATATATATATATATATATATATATATATATATATATATATATATATATATATATATATATATATACACATATATATATATATATATATATATATATATATATATATATATATATATATATATATATATATATATATATATATATATATATATATATATATATATATATATATATATATATATATATATATATATATATATATATATATATATATATATATATATATATATATATATATATATATATATATATATATATATATATATATATATATATATATATATATATATATATATATATATTTCCCCATTTCCTTCAAGAGTGTTTCAAATGAATGTTTTTTGTGTGTTTCGTTTCATGCTAATCCAGTTCTCCACATCTTCCGGTGATTTCATCATAACGAGTTCTAAAAACACCCAATCAAATGTTCGTATTTCTATAATTTTTCAGACTTTGAGTAATGGCTTCTACTCCCTGCTTGAATTTAAAAAGTGATTTCCTCATTAAATTTATTACAATCCTGTCCTTGCTAGCATAAACAGCCTGCAGCTGTTGAATGCATTCATCATAACTCTCACTAGCGACAGGATATCCCTTTATGGTGTTTTTGGCATCTCTTTTATGGTCATTTCTCAAGATGGCAAACTTTGTCATAGGTGGTATAGAAGTGTTACGTAATAAACTATCAAACGTATCCAGCAATTCGTTCCATTCATCATAGTTTCTAGAGAACTGTGGTATTATTACTTCAGGGAATTTAGGTGTGGGTTGTCCACTGGGAAGGCTTGAACTCTCGGAACTAGGAGCTCTAGTACTCTTCTTAGTTCCTAACTTACGAATCCGTTCTAGGACAGCGAAGCAAATCTTCATTACTGTTTTAGCTAGAGTGTCATGTTTTACATCTTCCTCTTCAGAATCCCTTTCAAGGGGCTTATCCTCGACATATTCTTCATATTTCCTATCATATCTTCCAAATCTTTCAGTTAGCGTATGATGACATCTTTCTAAATAAGTAATAAGAAGTGTCTCATCATCTTTGGCAATTTCTGTTTGACACTGAACATAATCACGTTGAACCAATTCCCGAAGACGTTGTAATGTATCAGGTTTAACCCACATATTGAGAACACAAATAGAACATAAGAGAACAACAAACAAATAGTTGCTGTAAATATGTTATCAAAGAAACCACGAGATCTTCTTTATACATTCAAATGCAACAAACATTCACTCTGTAAAGAGTATCAAAGGACAATCTTCCAAAATTTCAAGATAATAACATACAGTTATTTAATTTTCGTCACTTATGACGCCAACCCTCAAAGTGTAAAACACACTGTTCATCGACAAAACGAGACTGTTAAGCCAGCAACAGTATCAAATCAATCAATCAAAACATTTATTTCCATTTTGTACAATGGTTATTCAACATTAATAGTAACTTATAAGTAGACATGTAATTAAACTAATAAATAAGAGGGTTAGACATATAGTTAAATTAAATGTAGCTTTCATAGAAAATAATAATGCTGTCATAAAAATGTTAACAATAATGTTAATAATAAAGTAGTAAGTATGTCACTAGATACAGGATCGTTATTATCGGCATCATTTCCATATTTGTTTCCTTACAATGAGAATAATTAGTTCTTAATGAGCAGCAACTATTTGTCCAAAAGAAAACTATATAGTTTGCCTTTGAAAGCTGTGAAGGAGGATGCATTTTTAAGATGCTCTGGAATATTATTCCAGAGTGTTGGCCCTTTGATAGTGATCATCTTTGAACCTGCTTCTGTGTTTGTTCTGTGAATAAAGAGCTCACTGCTCTGTCTTGTGTTGGTTCCCCTTATATCCCTGACTGTTTTTAAATCAAATAGCCAGCTAGGATAATGATGGTCCAAAATTTTGAATACAAAAACATAAATAGCATAAGCGACCTTATTTTCTGCCCGCAGCCACCCAAGTTTATTGAGAGCTGGTGTGATGTGGTCATAT
>JAXCGZ010019042.1:85000-90000 GCA_037179515.1 Halocaridina rubra
TAATCTGCCTTGGCTTTAAGCTTCTACTTTTTCTTCGTCTCATTGTTATCTTGGTGCCCGATCCCGATAAGGGCAATTTACTTACCTCTCCCGGCGTCACACTAAAAAAAAAAAAAAAGTATATATATATATATATATATATATATATATATATATATATATATAATAAATAAATAAATAAATAAATAAAAAACTATATATATATATATATATATATATATATATATATATATATATATATATATATATATAGATTCTTCTTCTTCTTCTTCTTCTTCTTCTTCTTCTTCTTCTTCTTCTTCTTCTTCTTCTTCTTCTTCTTCTTCTTCTTCTTCTTCTTCTTATTATTATTATTATTATTATTATTATTATTATTATTATTATTATATATTATTATTATTATTATTATTATTATTATTATTATTATTATTATTATTATTATTATTATTATTATTATTATTATTATTATTATTATTATTATTATTATTATTATTATTGTCCTTCTTGTTGTTCTTGTTTTTCTTCTTGCTGTTCTTCTTGTTGCTCTTCATTTTGTTATTGTTGTTCTTCTTGTTTTTTTCTTGTTTTTATGTTGTTCTTGTTGTTGTTCTTCTTGTTTTTCTAGTTCTTTTTCTTATTCTTCTTGCTCTTCTCGTTCTTCTTCTTGTTCTTCTTTTTCTTGTTGTTGTTGTTGTTGTTGTTGTTGTTGCTGTTGTTGTTTTAACCTTATCCTTAACCTTAATTTAGCCTTACCTCAACCATAACCTTAACCTTAACCTAACCTATCCTTAACCTTAACCTTAACCTAACCTCTCCTTAACCTTAACCTTCACCTTAACCTTATTCTTAACCTTAACAATAAATTTTGCCTTAACCAAATCTAACCTTAACCTTAACTGCAACCTAACCTTAACCTTAACCTTCGCCTTAATCTGTACCTAACCTCATACAACCTAACCTAAATCTTAACCTAACCTAACCTAACCTAACCTAACCTAACTTAACCTAACCTAACCTTAACCTTAACCTTAACCTAACCTAACCTAAACTAACCTAACCTAGCCTAACCTGACTTTACCTACTCTAATCTAATCTAACTTTACCTTTACCTTGTTGTTGTTGTTGTTGATCTTCTTCTTCTTCTTCTTCTTCTTCTTCTTCTTCTTCTTCTTCTTCTTCTTCTTCTTCTTCTTCTTCTTCTTCTTCTTCATTGTTGTTGTTGTTGTTGTTGTTGTTGTTGTTGTTGTTGTTGTTGTTGTTGTTGTTGTTGTTGTTGTTGTTGTTGTTGTTGTTGTTGTTGTTGTTGTTGTTGTTGTTGTTGTTGTTCTTCTTCTTCTTCTTCTTCTTCTTCTTCTTCTTCTTCTTCTTCTTCTTCTTCTTCTTCTTCTTCTTCTTCTTCTTCTTCTTCTTCTTCTTCTTCTTCTTGTCATTGTTGTTGTTGTTGTTGTTGTTGTTGTTGTTGTTGTTGTTGTTGTTGTTGTTGTTGTTGTTGTTGTTGTTGTTGTTGTTGTTGTTGTTCTTCTTCTTCTTCTTGTCATTGTTGTCATTGCTGTTGTTGTTGTTGTTGTTGTTGTTGTTGTTGTTGTTGTTGTTGTTGTTGTTGTTGTTGTTCTTCTTCTTCTTCTTCTTCTTCTTCTTCTTCTTCTTCTTCTTCTTCTTCTTCTTCTTCTTCTTCTTCTTCTTCTTCTTCTTCTTCTTCTTCTTCTTCTTCTTCTTTTTCCTCTGTTTTATCCCAATATTTGTATGTTAGGTCAAGCAAATGTCTGGTACCACTATGACTGTGCGTGGTAGTACCTGCATCTGTTCATGTTGTCTTGGAGGTGAACTTGGGTATGTAAAAGGCTTGGTGAGTAAACCTCAAGAGAATACCCGGGAGAGGAGAGACCCAAAGGCAATTGAAGCAGTGGAATGCTTTAAACTATTCTCTGGCAGCTCCTGCAATGCTGCTTGATTTCGAAATGTACAGACTGTTTGGAACTAATTAGTAGCATCGAAAAGGGGAGAGTGCAAAATGGGCTAGACATTTCTTCTTTATCTTTAGTCCAGGCAAGTAGCAAAGCTCCCAGCTGCTTTAATCGTCACTTTAGACAAAAAGAGCCATACATATTGGTAATATGTCTGTGAGGAGAGGCGAACTTTGTCTTCCGTAAGTAGGCAGATTATATGCCACTGTAGTATTTAAGAAAATATGTTAATATCAAATGAAATAACGATAATGATGAGAAATATGTGATACTTACTATTTAGGAGGTGTAATAAATCGCCATGTGGTGGCGTTGGGAGTAAAGGGAAAAGGTGTTTCAACTCACACTGAGTGAGTGATCGACCTTAACCCTTTGGCCCCTTCAACTGTTTCAAGGGAAAGGGAAACAAAACAGTTATAAGTAGACGGGAAAATAAGTATTTTAGGTTTTACAAGCTCAAGAATCTCATATCTGTGGAATAAGAAAAAAATCATATTGAAAAGACAGCATTTTAATCATGTATGCAGGAAAACAACATGAAATTGCCAGAAGTATCATTTGTATTGCATTCCAAGATCACCAATTTTATAAGTGAGTAGGAAGAAGATACCAGAGGGGAATAACTTGTATACAGCTTGCTCAGAATATTTAATTTTTAAGAGAAGAATTGACCTGCAGCCGCAACAAGAAACTGGAAGTGACAACTCAAAACCTTGAGAAAGTAAGAAATATTCGGTATTACTTCCGCTTGTTAGCTACGTGTTATGAATCTACTTCCTAACCTAACCTAACCTAAGCTAACCTAACATAACCTAACATAGTAGATATTTTTCCTTGTAGATAAAAAGCCGAAGTAGCACCGAAATATTTCTCAAAGCTACAACATGGTACAAAATAATGTCGTTACCACCATTGATGTTTCTACGAATATCATTGACACAAAATAATCAGTGAGAGAAATTATATGACAAAAAGCAACAGAAAAAAGAGAGGTATCAGAATTACAGAAAGAAGGACTGGAAAACCTAAGTATAAGAAGGAGGAAGACAATGAATGACACGAAGAGAAAATGAGCAGTGGCATTAGAATGAAGATAAAGGACCAGTGAGTAGACCGGTGTAGACCTCCACCCAAGGATGGGTGGAACGGGTCATGGAGGACCCGTAGATGTGTACAGACCATCCAGAATTTAAAGAATGGCACCGAGGAGTAAAAACATTGACTTCAAAGTTGTAGGCCAGAAGATACTCTTACATTCCTTGCCAAAACGATTCATTGATATACTTCGTTATGCTAAAAAGGAAGACACTTCCATTGTGTGAAGTCTCAGGCTGCTTTCACACCAATGTGGCACGTCACACGTGGCATGCCACGTGTGACGTGCCACCTTGGTGTGAAAGCAGCCTGAGACTTCACACAATGGAAGTGTCTTCCTTTTTAGCATAACGAAGTATATCAATGACTCGTTTTGGCAAGGAATGTAAGAGTATCTTCTGGCTTACAACTTTGAAGTCAATGTTTTTACTCCTCGGTGCCATTCTTTAAATTCTGGATGGTCTGTACACATCTACGGTTCCTCCATGACCCGTTCCACCCATCCCTGGGTGGAGGTCTACACCGGTCTACTCACTGGTCCTTTATGCGACGTGCCACTTTGGTGTGAAAACGGTCTTACACAAACATGCTACGTATATCATATAAGGGGTTGTAATAGCTAAGGGCTTCATTAGTTTTATTAAAAATAACGTTCCTCATACCTTCACTGAATGCTGCGCTGAACTTCATTACGATTGTAGTTGCAATGATGCTATTTACACGTCATTTAATATTTACATCCTTGACCAACCATTTACATATGCAGTTTATAAAGAGAAAAAGACAAATTTAATGAATTTGTCTTACCACTTCCAATCATGTACGAAAATATATATAGACGATTTCAGTGCACGGTAAAAAGGTATTCGGAGAAAGAGTATCTACACACACACACACACACGCGCGCGCGCGCGCGCGCAATGGAAAAATAGATAAAAAAACAACAACATTGCAGTGAAGAATGCATAATGCAAAATTCACTATTACTCAATTGGAGCATCTTTTATCTGATCTTTATGCATTGGTATGCAGTGTGTTTCCTGATATTTCTTATCAACCTTGCCATAAATACACACACACATACACACACACACACACACACACACACACAAACACACACACACACACACACATACACACACACACACACACACACACACATGATATTGCTATAGGGAATATCATTATTCAAAGCAGTCATATCAATTACTTTCGAAAATTATAAATATCAACAATTTAACAATGCAAGATATAAATGATAAATTAGTGTCCCAAGCATTTATCTTTCAAGATATACTTATATAAGATAAATTGTTTTGTGTAAGATTAAGACTGACTGGACCCAAGAAAATCAGATAAGTGAATTTTAAAGCTGAAGTTGATATAGCAATATGGCAGCGCAGAAATGATTGTAAACCGGCATATTTAGCACATTTTTTTTTTTATAAGTTAGAACATATCGTGATCTTAAATGCTATTCGCATTGGACATTTTCAAGTTGAAGCAGAACACATGTAGTCAAGAAGACTCAAAGCCATTGATAAGTAGTGTATGCGGGTTCATTATTCTCACACCTCCTCTTGAAGTACGTTACCACAATAAATTCAAGAGGCCTTGTAAATGCAGGCCATAAACAGGCTCTTCTTTCACAGTGAGATTGCATCTGCTCATGCAATGGAAGACAAAAGATTTATTAGTGACATTACTAAAGGTGAAATTGATATTGCAATATTTAAGAGAAAAAGCATTGCCCCCTGCGGGAAGATGGTATCCCATGTCAAGTATATTCGGTGCCCAAATGATAATATTTGTGATAGAATGAATCCAATACAACTACCCTTTAGTGTTTATTTCCAAGGGGAAAATTCTTCCAAAAGATTGAAAAGGAAGTATTATCATTCCTATCCCTATGCCCAACAGCAGTAAGCTTAGGTTCATGTC
>JAXCGZ010019042.1:110000-112500 GCA_037179515.1 Halocaridina rubra
CTGTGACATGGGAATTTTAGTCTTTATACTCTAGACTCGTGAGGATGCTGCCTCATCATCGAACCACATGGTATGCTCACTTACTCTGTTGCGGTCAGAGGAGCTATGTTATTATAGGCATGACGTTCTCCTCTATCCTCTCCTAATTATCCCTCAAAGGTCTCTGAAGAAGAGAAAAACCTTACGAACTTTACTTGCCAAAAAAAAAACACACACACACACACACACACACTGGAATACTATACACTTAGCCATTGGAGGCAGACATATTGACAGACTAGATAGCTGACAAAGGAAAGTAATTCAAGTGGCTGAAAAGATGGCTGATACAAAACGACTCAGGTGATTGACTGACGGATAAGATGGCTGGCAACCAAAAGACATAAGATATAGAAGAGTTGGATGAAAAAAGACATATAGAACAGCCTGGCAAACAGAACGGCTGGAAAAGACGTAGTAAATTAACTCTGACAATGATAATGACTGACAAAGACAAAGGAAATAGACAATGAGAGATAGGATAGATGAAAAAGACAGCAAATAGACTGACAAAGACAGCAAAAAATCTAATAGACGCGATTTAGGGCAAAGACGTGGAAAGTGAACTGACGGACAAAACGGCTGAGTAACGAAAAACATAGAGAATAGCGACAGACACGATGCTGACAAAAATACCGGAAGCAGATATGTACGGACAAGGAATCTGACAAACAGATGTGATAAAAAGACTGACTCACAAAATGGGTGACACAATTGTGAATCAGTCATTGACAGACATGGCAGATGACAAACTATGACAGGAATTTTACCAGCAGAAAAAATGGTCTGACAATCAAAGACATCGATGGTAGACATTAACAGAGAAGACAGCTGACAAAGGCATGGAACACAGAGTGAATGATACACAAATATGAAAAAAAAAAATGCAGCTATGAGTAAAATTATAACAAATAAAGCAGACTATTTAGGTCTACCTGAAGTTCCCTACCATTGTTCTCGTTTCTTACTATCTTGACAATCTTTGGATCATCTGCAAACATATTCATGAATGAATTTACAGACTCTGGTATAGGTCATTTACATATACAAGAAACAAAAGTGGCCTTAAAACTGAGCCCTGTGGAACTCCACTACTAACTCTTCTCCATTCAGACACTGAGTTTCTTACACCTATTCTCGCCATTGCATGCAGCTTCTTAATAAGTCTCCCGTGTGGGATCGTGTCAAATGCTGTCTGGAAGTCTAGGAATATCCAATCCGACCAGACCTCTCTCTCCTGTAAGATGCGACTTACCTTATCATAAAATTCTAACAAGTTTGTTACTGTTGAACTACCTTCTCTAAAGCCATGTTTTCTCACTGACAAAAAGTTGAAGGATTCCAAGTGAAGAGAGATATGTTTCCTTAGTAGTTTCTCCATAACTTTGCAAACTATGCTGGTCATGGAAACAGGCCTATTGTTTAGAGCCGTATCCCTCCTTCCATTTTTGAAGATAGATACCACTTTCGCTTGTTTCCAGCATCTTGGAATCTCCCCTGACTCCAGCGACTTTTTAAATATGATACTTAGTGCCGCTAATATTGATTTAGTGCATTTCTTAAGTACATGAGAGGATATATCATAAAAACCTGTAGCTCTATGGGCATCTAACTCCAGCGCTTTGCATACATCTGTGGCTGAAAAACAAGATGTTCTCTAATACCGTCCCATGATCTTCTATCTCTGCAATCTGTGTTTGTGTATGTGTGTGTGTGCGTGTGTGTGTGTGTGTGTGTGTGTGTGTGTGTGTGTGTGTGTGTGTGTGTGTGTGTGTGTGTGTGTGTGTGTGTGTGTATTAATAACAAACAAATAGCAAAAAGAGAGACAGATAAATGAATTCCAAAAGTATGTAAGATAATAATTAAATATGTGATTACCTAATTGTGATTACCTAATTGTGTTTACGGGAAAGAGCCCAAAGCTCGTATCTTCCCGTCTCCTGATCGGTTCCATTTTTAGACTTAGTGATACTTATCATACCTGTCCTTAAAACTATGGATTGAGGTAGCATTAACTACCTCCTCGCTTAGCGAATTCCAATTATCAACTACTCTTACACTGAAAAAGTATTTCCTTACATCCTGCAAACAAGTTTTCTTCCGAAGCTTCAAACTATGACCTCTAGTTCTAGAGCCAGCCATATCGAAATATCGATCCCTATCCACTCTATCATAACCATGAAGGAATTTAAAGACTGTCACCATATCCCCCCTTACTCTTCTAGCTTCGAGTGATGGCAAGTCTAATTCCCTCAGCCTCTCATCATAACCGAGATTGCGTATTTCTGGCACCAGTTTTGTGGCATGTCTTTGAACTTTTTCAAGCTTAGCTATGTGCTTTTTCAAGTGCGGATTCCAAAAGGGGGCTGCATATTCGAGTTTTGGCCTCACATAGGTGTGTGTGTGTGTGTGTGTGTGGTGTGTGTGTGTGTGTGTGTGTGTACATTCGTATGCGCAGGCG
>JAXCGZ010019042.1:115000-118473 GCA_037179515.1 Halocaridina rubra
AATAAACTTCTAATTCTAAGCTAAGGTGTCTTGGCATGGCCTAAGAAGAGGATTCCTCTTCCCCAAGGGCAGAGAGAGAGAGAGAGAGGAGAGAGAGAGAGAGAGAGAGAGAGAGAGAGGAGAGAGAGAGAGAGTCGTCTCCATCATTAAGGGAAATCGCTGCCCATACTCAACACAAAATATTATAAACCATCAGCCAGTCCAGCAACAATTATTCGTATCAGTGGTATACGGTGCAGAAGAAGGAATAGATGAAGAAAAAATAATATATTAATAAGCCAAAGGAAGTAATCAAAACTATCCTTATCATCACTTTATATATATATATATATATATATATATATTTATATATATATATATATATATATATATATATATATATATATAGTGTGTGTGTGTGTGTGTGTGTGTGTGTGTGTGTGTGTGTGTGTGTGTGTGTGTGTGTGTGTGTGTGTGTGTGTGTGTGTGTGTGTGTGTGTGTGTGTGTGTGTGTGTGTGTGTGTTGTGTGTGTGTGTGTGTGTGTGTGTGTGTGTGTGTGTGTGTGTGTGTGTGTGTGTGTATGTATGTATGTATATGTATATAAAACAGTTTTGAGTCAATAAATGAACAGGTGACGTATACTTGGAAGTCAGGTAGGAAGGAAAAATTAGGTGACGTAGGGAGTGCTAAGATCTGTCAGACAGTATTAAAGATTACCCTTAGAGACAAGAATTGCATAGTATACAGCCTGGAAGATTTCAACCCTCATTCCGTCCTCTCATTTTTCCTTAGCAGCTCTCGGCTCGAATCCTGGCCAATGTCAGAAATGTATTTCATGTTGGCACATATAATACCATATTTTTTCATCACTGTAGATGTCTATGCAGAAGGGATATGAATTAAATGCAAAAAAGAGCCACGACTGAGGTTGAGAAGAGAGAGTAGAATAAACTTAAACACTAATTATAGTGCATTCAGTCCCTCCCTCAAGTTAGCTGAGAGGTTGCTCTCTTCTCTTATACTTTCGGTGGTTCAGTTGGTAGAGACTTGGTATACTGATTATATGTCCCTGTTCGAATACCTACCAAGGAAAAAAATATGATTCATGAGTCACATTTAATACTGTATTTATTTGAACATATATATATATATATAATATATATATATATATATATTTATATATAATATATATATATATATATATATATATATATATATATATATATATATATATAGAGAGAGAGAGAGAGAGAGAGAGAGAGAGAGAGTTGCTTTGTATTTGTGGCGACTGATTCTTTCCAGTGTGATATCTGTTTCTCGACTTGGGAGGCGATGGATACGCGATTAGATCCCAAAGCAGGGTGGTAGTAAGGGGATCCAGCCTTGTTTCCCAGCTTCGATCAGTCATTGTTCACTTACAATTGGGGTTCAACTAATGATGTATAAAACGTTAAAAGAAAGTTAATTTTTATTGTAATGGTGTTACTTCACTTATCAAAACTCGTAGCATTCAGAAACCAGATTTTCAGTTCATAATGCCTCAATATAAACACAGTGACAGATATTTCTTGGCAATGGTCAGATATTGGTTTTAATGACAAATTTATTCAAAATATGCACATGAAGCTAAAGAATTACTTGAGGGAGGGGGGTTGAGAATACTTCCTTCGTGTTCCCTGCGTGTCGTAAAAGTCGACTAAATGGGGTGGCGCGGGGGGACTGGGAATCCCTTCCTCTGTATTTTACTTCTTACGAATAGCCAAGAGATGTGGGGGTATTCTGGCAGAAGAGATCCAGCCAGAACCCTAGTAATTGAGTCTTTGAATGTGCGTGGTTGTGATGTAAATGAAAGTAAGAGGGAAGTGATAGGGCGTATGCTTGTGGAGAGAAAGATAGATGTACTAGCACAGAGCGAAACAAAGACAGAGGGAAATGGTGAGGTGACATTTGGGAGAAAGGTAGGTAGGGTGTCTGGAGTTGAGAGGGGGAGAGGAAGAGAGGGAGTGACTGTTATTAAGTGAAGAGATTAATAAGTATGTGGTAGAATGGAAGGAAGTATCTTCTCGAATAACAGTGGCTAAAATGAAGCTTTGATGCGAGACTTGGGCGTTTGTGAGTGCATATGGCCCTGGCAGTGAAAGAAGTGAGGAAGAAGAGAAGAATTTTGGAAGAAATTGAACGAGTGTTTGGAAGACTTGGGAATGAAAGTGAACGTGGTGTTGATGGGAGACTGGAATGCTAGAGTAGGGAATGAGCCAGTGGATGGTGTAATTGGGAAGTATGGAGTACCTGGTAGGAATGAGAGTGGAGAGAAAATGAAGACATGTGTATTGAGAGAGAGATGTTGATTTCTAATACTGTATTTAAAAAGAAGGATGTGCACAATTATACATTGGCCAGAGTGGATAATGGAAGAATAGTTGACAGAGCATTAATGGCTTATGTTGTGGTGAACAGGAGGGTGATTGGAAGAGTATTGGATGTAAATGTATTGAGAGGAGCTAGTGTTGGAATATCTGATCATTATTTAGTATAAAGCAGAGTGAGAGTGGGAGAAAAGTGGAGAAAGAGGAGAAGCGAGAGAAGAAGAGAGGGGCTAAAAGTGAATGAACTGTATAAGAAAGAGAAAGACTGTGATTATAAGGCTAGTGTGAGAAATGTGTGGAATGTAGTGAAAGAGAAAGTGGAGGAGGGAGTGAAAGAAGAATGGGGCTGTCTCAAGGAGGAAGTTATGAAGTGTGCCGTGGCAGTATGAGGAAGGATACTAACTGGTGGAAGTAAAAGGAAAGATAGTGAATTGTGGAGTGAGCAGGTGAGTGCAATAGTGGCTCAAAAGAAGCAGGCTTATGAGGTATGGTTGCAGTTAGGTAATGCAGACATATGAAAGGTATTGTGCAAAGAGAAGGTTAGCGAAGCACGTGGTGAGGGAGGCAAAGAGAGATGCAGATGTAAGGTAGAGTAGATGCTTATCTGAAAATTTTGAATGGAATAAAAAGATATTTTTGAAGGAAGTGAAAAGAGTGAGGAAAGGTGAATGTGGTAGGGAAGAGAGGGTGAAAGGAGCAAATGGGCAATTGCTAGTGGATGAAATAAAGGTGAGAGAGAGATGGGCTAAATATTTCAAGAACCTGCTGAATGAGGAAGATGTTAGGAGATGAGAATGATAGAGATATAACAAAAGAGGAAGTGTGTTTGGCATTGAGAGCAATGAAAGCAGGTAAAGCACCAGGGATAGATGGGTGTCATGCTGAATGTTGTCAAAAGGTGGGGAGGCATTAGTAGAGTGGATGGTTCGGTTGTTGAATGTATGTTTCAGGAAAAAGAGGGTCCCAGTTGATTGGAGGAGTGCATTGGTAGTTCCACTTTACATAGGAAGGGGAGATAAGTATGAGTGTAGTAGCTTTAGGGGAATTAGTTTGTTGAGTGTAGTTGCTAAGGTATATGGAAGAGTGTTAATTGAGAGAATTAGGAAAGGTACTTAGAGATTGATTCG
>JAXCGZ010019043.1:0-118158 GCA_037179515.1 Halocaridina rubra
ATTCACACATACCTCAACTACTCCTCTTAGCTCCTTGGGAATAAATGTTACCACATTTCCCTCCTTTCTACACTGCTTGGGAATCCACAAGGTTGGTCAGTATAGATATTCTACTATAAGGCCTGCAAACTGCAGCTGGTTTACCCCCACCACTTCATCATATGGCAACTCCCCTTACACCTATCCGACAGCTTCCTTTCAACTCCCGTTCTCTGCCTGACTTCCTCATTTCTTACTCTATCCATTCTTGATACATCAATCATACTTCTCAAACATCTCATCTCCATTACATTCAACTTGTTCCTTTCATCCTCTCTTGTATTCCAAGTCTCTGCTCCACACATTGCTATTAGCACAATCACACCTTTATATAACCTTGTCTTTGCATTAATTCCTAAGTACCTATTTCTCTTGTAATCAGTCTCGTATCACTCTTTCTTCTACTCTCAACTCCGATTTGCACAGGGTATCTTAGTGGGGTACTCAAAATTTAGTTAAATTCAATGCCTCCAAGACACAGTTTCTGGCTATCTCTTTATTTTCTTCTCCTCCTGATAAACCTATTGTCTTTGAAACTAACGAAATTTACCCTCTTAATTCTAGCAACATATTAGGAATCCATATAGCCTCTAACTTGTCTTGGAGGAATCTCATAATCCACATTTCTAAATCTTCATCCAAAAAATTGAGGGTTTTATTTCGTTTCCATCATTACTTTTCCTCTTTACAGCTACTTAAAATTTATAAAGGTCTTATCCGTCCCTGCCTAGAATACATCTCACACATCTGGGGTGCTTCTCCTTATACTTATACTTATCTCCTTGATAGGGTTGAATCTAAGGCAGTCAGACTCATTAATGACCCTTCTCTTACTTCCAAATCTAGATTCTCTCTCTCTTCACCGTAAGGTATCTTCCCTTTCTCGTGTCTATCGCTACTACTTCCATCGCTGCTCTGATGAATTTGCGAGTTGCATCCCTCCCCCACTGCCGAGGCTGCGTAACACTCGCCAAGTGGCCTCATCCCACAGATACTGTGCGGAGACTTGTAGCTTGCAGATTGGTCGGTGCAGTGACTGCTTCTTCCCATCTACCTCCAGACTCTGGAACTCTCTTCCTCCTTCTGCCTTTCCTAATTCTTATGACCTATCATCCATCAAAAAGCAGATCTATCGTCATCTCAGGGGCTAGTCCTCCATATCTCTGGGTCCTCTGTACTTTGACTGTTTTTTCTGTCTGTCGTTTTCCTTTGTGTGATATTACCTCATCTCTGCCTTGTCCTTAATCTTTTTCTTTTCCTTCATCATGGTGTTTTCTTGTGCCCAGGTCTTTGTTGATCAGGGAAGTTTTTGCCTGTCCCGGTGTCACACATAAAGAAAAACATACAAAATTTTTTTCTCCGAAGTGTGGCAGCCACCTCCCCCACCAGCACTGAAGTGTAATTAATTTCGTTGACAGCTCGAAGGGAAAGTTTAATTTTTATGCAGATTTAACTCTATTCAAACCTGTCCAAAAAATACATTTCTACACTGAATGAAGAACAGTTTGCCCGACAAATGTTTTTTTGTATTGTTTAGGCTGATCTGAATAATAATATGCTTATGCAACTATATTCCATAGCCTAGCAGAACTGGAAATACAACTGAAAAAACAAAGAACTAATATGCCTTTTATGACTAACAGGCATATGGGTAGACATTTTTATTTTGCTATTTTAAGAGTTAAAATGAGCGAAGCATTACACCGATATTTCATTAAAAAGAATCTTGCATTCACTAAATCAAGATTAGTTGCATTTTTACAACTAAAACAAAACCATAATATGTACAACTGATGATAAAGCTGCTGTATTGCAAAATATTCAGTTATTTTCAAAATTTCTTGTCCAATTTCACAGGGAAGGAAAAAACGACTTACCTGTGGAGAAGAATGATTCACCAGTGCCTTGTACATTGCAACTCCACCAGCTTGGGCTGCTAAAAGACCATGCGGAGCTGCTGTATCCCAACGGAATGTCGAGCCCTGAATTAGTAAACACTAAACTCAATTATACATAAAGACATGAACACAGATTCTTAAAAGCAAACCAGCAAAAAGAAAGAATATGTAATAACATTTCAGCTAACTTAATCAATCTTTGAAGCTAGCAGGAGGAGGGATGCCTAACCACCTTCCTATAGCTATATCAATGTCCATTTCAAACTGCCTGGGCAATAATAAGAAGTATTCTGTCCCTACTATTCAAATATAAGAGCAAAAACTATAACTATACAAGAGTGTGTTAATATATTTCAAAATACATATACTAAGAATGATATTACAAACACATTAAACATCGATAAAGAGTTAACTTATATACATTAAATCTAAAAGAGATCAATACTGATCCATTACTGAATAGTGGTTACAATGAAGAGACAAAGTTCCAGCACAAATATTGACCATTATCTGAACTGGACATCTATAAAGTTCTACAACCCATATATCCTGCCTGAAGTTCTGATGTTATCGCAGTCTAAAGTTTTTTGGAAGATACGCTCTTTTAGGGTAGCACACACCATGTTCCAACTGTTTTTCCTTAAGAGAATAGCTAAACATTTTATTAAAATTCCAAGAGACTTCTAATGAAATCATTCAAAAACTAATAAAGACATCTGCAGATTGCTCGTTAATCAGAATTAGTGACACAGTGGGAGAGATGGATGGGAAGCATTATTTTTAATTAACTGGTACAGTAAGGACCCATACAAGGACAAAGAAAAGGTGATATAAACAATAAGATCGGTGTACTGACTAAGGCAAATAAATTTAGGGCTGGTATATAGGACTCCTTACTGCAATAAAAGGCTATTGTCTGCAATTTTCTCTTTGGTGACTTATCCTTAAATACACAATAAGAATGCGACAATGTGTAACCAACATTTGTTTTTCAACAGAAAATATAGTCTCTCACAGAAATTTTCAATATTATCCCCATACACCAGAAATAAGTGATGAAAATATTTGGAATAATCCATTAAGGGATTAATGCCCAAAGGAAAAAAAAATTATTACAAATATGAAATAGCATTACCCACCTTAGAACATATATAAGCCACTGCATATCCAACAGCTACTGTTAGTAGTTTGTAGCCTGCTCCAGTAGCATGCACTAACTGGAAGTGTTTTCCAAGAAGCTCTTGTAATTTTTTATCCTCACTCGAGGATATGACGATCACTGGATGAGCAGACTGCGTATCGTTATTGATGACTACATTGTGAACATTGGTGCCGCCATAGCTAATTCCCCAGTAAGCCTTCCCATGCCATCTGTTAAAAAAAAAAATTTATTAAGTGTAAAATTGGCAGGCTTCATACAGTAAACATGATTAAAAAGCAATTATAAAATCATAATGTTAAGGCATATATAATTAATCATATGGTGTCGGGGTTAATGAATTCTGCCACTATACTCCATGCATATTGGGGTTGTGAATAAAAGGGATGTCGCTAGTGGAAGGAAAAATAAAATCCACCCATGTATGACCAGCACGTCAATGGAAACAAGTAATATTTCCTTAATATCAGACTTCTTGAATTTAATTTGACATTATGATCAACAGTATAACTTCAGCAAGGGTAATCAAATGGCAAACCTCCTTTTTACCTCACCCATATCTAGTCTACTTTAAGGCCTTTAGTGTCCTATGTGAATACCCTTGACATATCAAAAGCTTTGGTAAAGCACGACATATCCTTGTTAGTCAAGCTGCCTTCCTTTAGCTTTACTACATCTCTAACTTGATAGCCACCTTAATAGTATCCAGCACAATTTTGGCATTTACTGTAGTGCTACTTCCGCTTACTTCAGGTAAAAGGCTTTCTAAAGGGTACTGGTATATCTCCTAGTCTCTTTCTTCTATTTATTAAATATAATTTAAAAGTTCCAAAGAATCCTTCTCATTCTTGTGCTGAGTTTAATTACACATTGTTTGGCTTCTTTTATTTCAAATTGTCAACATTAACTTGTTTACACTCAAGTGATACTTTGTATTTTCTCTAAAATTTTATCTGCAATTTCAATAAAATAATGCAAAACGCTTGTAAAACATCCAACTACCACTCTCTCCACATCAATCTGTCAATGCCAAGACAACATGTGGTTTGGAAGCATTTGTGGAAGAGGTTTCGATTGAAATGGCCAATTAAGCAGAAAAATCTAACTTGATCTAATGATAATATGAAAAACTCTACTAATCATTCAACAGCTACTGACTTTTAAATTCACAATATTCCTTCCCCATCCCTTCTATTCACTATTTTATATTCCATATGGTAACACTCTGGCTCAGAGGCTGTTGTATTGATATGAATCAGGAGTTACAGACATAAATGGAGGCAATCATAAAAACAATCACATCCAATGACTTGTAGGGATGTCAGGAATCATAGATAAAATGCTTGGATCCCTGTACACTTGCCAAGGGGGATTATATTAAAATAGTGGTTAATGGAAAAAAATATAAGTAACTTATTTAATAATCAATATCCATGAATATATGGGTAAAATCTCATAACTTAATAACCTATAACATCTACATAAATGTTTTCCATTTTCTCTAATTAAACTGTCAAAAAGCCATGAATATATTTTTTAAAATGAGTGTACTTTTTCATCCAATTCTATTGATGCAGTAGTTGGAAATCAACATCATATCAAATCTCTCTTGGTATCCTCATATACTTGAAATAGCCATGACAACTTCAGAGATGTTGGGATATTCAGATGCCAATCCTATTTATCTTATAAAGAGAGCTATTGCATCCACATATGGAATATTGCTATCCCATCTGGCCATGTTTCTATTAGCTCATTATTCTGACAAGACTGAATCTGGGAAATTCGTCTGTTTAATTCTCCAGCTCTGAAATGTGACTAGATCCAATTACCCTGTCATCATTCTTCTTTGGTTACAATTTTCTACAGCTATTAGAGATGAGTGCCTACATCCCATCACACTTGCTTATACAACAAAAACTTCTGTGAGGAAGTAGCATAACATCCTCATTATGCTACTTTTGTAAGAGCAAAATTATCTGATATGATGCTCCATTTCATTTTATTTACTGCTAAATTTTGAAACTCTTTTAGTACATGTCTGCCATGCCCCTTATAAAATCAACAGCTCTGCTCACATTGACACCTCTCATTTGATAAAAACATATTCATATTTAGCATTATTTTAAATATTACTTCACTAATAGCACATAAAATAAAATGTTTTTATTTTTTAGATAAGCGGTAGTTGACAAAAGAGAAGTGCACTGGCAGAACCTTCCAGTATAGTGAAATACATGAGTGATGGTGAAATATCTGTAACTACGACTGATATCATCAAGGATTATGAACCTCCAAATTTGGATATATTGGATATTGATGCTATAATCAAACATCCCAGCTCACCTTGGCAATAGAATCGACTCTGGAATTGGACATCTTAAAACAACTGACCCCCTCCCTGTGAGACGGCATTAGTTGGTGTTGCTACAGCTACCCTGTTTACCAATGTAGCAAGCACTCCAGATTTCGAGGATTTTCAGGCTGTTTCTTTAAAGATGAAAAAAGTCTGCTAAGGCCCATATGATGGCTGGAGAGGAAAGTGATACCGAGTTGCATAGACTTAGTGGGTAAGAGCCTAAATATGCTCAAATGCCGTTATAGCCAAACCATTACAAAATTATTCTTTTGCCTTAATCTGCTGGCATAGGGAGCATCTTTTGGTATAAAAGGGAGTTATTTCAGACATACTGCTATACAGTAATCCCTCGCTATATCGCGGTTCACCTATCGCGGATTCAGTGCATCGCGGTTTTTTTTCTTCTTCTGGGTATATGCGAAAATAAAAAGCATGGCTAAATCATCGGCATTTGGAAGCATAAATAGACACATGTAAGAACTCTTTGATAGTTTTGTATGTCCCAAGCAAAGACTACTAAGGAGAGATGCATAAGCTAAACTGAAATGAGAAGCAATGACTACAACATCAAATAAATGAAATATATAAGACACTATAAGGTAAGCAGGTAAGATAATAACTTGCAAAATAAATTGTTTTCCAGAGAACTTACTTTTGACTCTCCTCATCGAAATAACAAAATGGCTGATTAACTACTCCCCCAACAGGATTACCCGTAGAGCGGTCATAAATTCCAATAAGTACTGTTACACAGGGCAGACCATACTTATAAATATTCCATTCACTATGCCCAGTTTTTCCATTGACATATTCACCAGTAGAATCTGAAATATATATATACAATACTGTACACTGTTTACAAGATTGCAGGAATAATTGGACAATTTCAGAAAGACAATGAGAGAAGTTCACATTGTTGCTGAGAATCAGAAAACTCGGTAATAAATGCTTTTACACAAATTAGCACTATACAAAAAAAACAGTCCACTGAGGGTATATTGTATGTTATGGTCAAGTAACTCTGAATATCTAGAAAATACTCATAAACAGTTTCTGGTGGTCTAAAACAACTCTGAAGTACATCAAGAAGTATATTACCCCTACTATAGGAATGATAATGTGAATCTCACTCTTTAACTCTACTTTACAATGACTACCACTTAGAGGACTTGTCTTGTGATATCCATTATTAGACACATATATAAATACAAATGAGATAAATGAAGACCTATCAACCATAGATTACTCAGCTTGAAAACTGGAAATAAAAGGAAGCCAAATTAATTATGCCCTTGAAACCAAAATATTCATATACAGTACATACATTTCTCGTGAAATATATTCATCTGATAAGCTTCTTATTATTTTATAATACAATTGCTCTATGACTTAAGAAGAAAATATTAAGTCGTGAATTATAAAGGCAAATATTTACATGAAAGTTTTAGGAAAGCAGCGGTCTTATACCTAAATACTGTACTCTTAAAAGCGTTGTTTATTTCTATCCAACTACAACACCAGATTGTGACATTAAGAGCAGCTAAGTTCACCTTCCTTTGGGCCTCCCACTGTTTCATTTTGAGCTTCTTATTATCTTCTTCTTGATACCCTCTTGGAACCATCTTCAGTGCAAGCATGAATATGAATCTCATTATTCAAACCAAAAATTCTCTGCCCTTAGACAAACTCCAAGTCCTCTGATGCCTTTCAAATTAATACTGATGGTTCAAAGTGTGGCTGATAAATCTTTGTGGGGTAGGCCTTTTTTGTCCGCTCATTAAAATATCATATTGTATGCAGACTTGTGAATTATTGATCAGTATAAGCACCAAATTGCATGCGATATGGAAAGCTCAACAGTGGGTCCTAACTTTTCATCCAGGTTCATCATTTGTCCTTAGAGTTGATTCTATGACATATTTAAAATAAAAAATCTTAATACGGCCAAAATATGACTTTATGATATATAATGGGTAACAGGCATTAGTTTGTCATGAGAAAGCTTATTGAAGTATTGCATTCCAGTGGACCTCTGCCCACTGCAGCATTTCTGGGAATGAGGAAGCAGAACGGCTTGCTAAATATGCATTGTCTCTCACCCCTGTTTCCCCACTCTGCCCAGTAATATGTGATGTACAGCCAGTTCAGAAGCATGAGTTCTTATAATATTTGCCTTTACAGCAACATGGTGATCATAGTCATATATTCTTAGGCAATCACAAATTTGAATAGCAAGCTCAGAAATAAGAAGTTTGAGATTGCCATGGCTCGCAAACATCTGGGAAATAGCCACTTGTGAGCTCATATGCATTGTTTATGCTATTTGCCAGATCCAAATTGTAATTACTTAACTATTTCAGACAGATTTTTCTCCACTGTCATCATTATAATGGAAATCAGAGCTTTCTCTCTATCAAAATTCGCAAATTTTCCATATTGTTACTAAGATATGCATATGCGATACAAGATAACTAACGTTGAATTGAACTTTGTTTCGATACTGTTGTAATGGAATTTGTTCTACCATCAGTGCGAGTTTTAGAGTTGTAGTTATTCACAGGCTTCTTGCCCATGGTTAGTGTACTCAGTAGTGTTTCCTCACTAACTACGTTACTGTCCTCTGCACAGTTTAGGTAGGACAGATGAATTGACCAAGCTTCTTATCCTGCACATACAGGATAAAGAAGAATATTTCTCAAGAAGACTATCATTGATGTCTCTCTCATAGGGCAAGAACATAACTAACTACATTACATCTGAATTAAATACAGAAAAACAATCCAGAAACCAAGTACTGAAAAAAAAGGAAAGGAAAAAGCTGCAAGAGACCTCAACTTTAAAATCCTTGGGAACAATACCAAAATCCTACACCCTGACAAGGAAGAAGAGACAATATGAAATCTTCTACTCAATTCTTCCAAATTGAAATATATTTATACAGACTCAAAATATGCACCACACCAAGTACAGTACTATCTTGAACTAAACAAAATTGCCCTTAGCAGGGTCAGAATTCAATATCTAGAGTATCATCATTTCCTTTCTATCCCACAAGATCATTATGGGAACACTCACTTTTAAACAAAATATCCTGAATACATATTACTTGTAATTTTCAAGACGAAATGATCATGGTTATCAATAATAGTATACAGTGGAACCTCAACCAACAAACACACACCCCACGAACAAATTTTACATCGACACACGAACAACTTTCGAGGCATGAACATGCTTACACACAAACACCCATCCAGGCGACCACGTGGTTGCTCTCAGTTCTGCTTTGGTGCATGTGCTGTGTAGTTCGTTCACGCTAAGCACGTAGTTCATTCATAGTTCTTTCATTGTAGATTTCCATTGCTTTGCCTCTTACTTTGTATGAAGGAATAGAGCAGTCACCCTTCTTAGAAACATGTTGAACTAGAGCATGCTGTCAAGATGAAGGATAGATACTGTTTAAGAGAATGAGGCAAAAAAAACAGCAAAGCATGGGAGCCAGTTCATCAGCACACTCATTGAGGAACCTTGCAGATACCATCGGGACCAGATACCTTGTTCATCATTAGCGAGCGAAGAACCTTATGAAATTTTCGTCAAGAAAGGATGAGGGAGGGCATAGGGTTAGAGAGGGGTAAAGACTGAGGGACAGGTGAGCTAGAATTGTTTATGGAAAAGTTGGCAGAAAAATGAGAACCAAAGAGGAAAAGTTGGCAGAAAAATGAGAACCAAAGAGAGTGTCTTTGTCAGAGGGAGAGCAAGCTATAGAACCATCAGAAAAAATGAGAGTGGGAAAGCTTGAGATACCGAAGTTTTTGGAGAGGTTTATAGCTAAGGACCAGAAACATTGTCAGTGGGAGAGGAGTTATGGTAATCAGCTTTCCTTCTTATAAAGAAAGCCTTAGACCTTCGAATCAGAGCAGTACAGCAATTCCTTGCACAATAAAAGCAGAGCGAGTTAAATCAGAAGTAGAAGCTTGGTAAGACCAGTGTGCCCGATTCCAGGCTTGAATACCCATGGAGCAGGCACAGTCAAACACGGGTTTAGGGGGAGAAAAAGTTTTCGTAGAGGCGGGGATGTATGCCTCCATTCCCGAGGTTATGATCTCGACAAGTTTTAGGCCTACCTGATCAGGGTTGCGGGACCAAAAGCAGTAGTCATCCCATGAGAAATCAAGGAAGTTATGCAAATCTTCACATTGGGTATGCTCAAAGTGCCAAAGGCAGCGATGAGTAGGAGAGATTGGAGGAGGGGGAGCGAAACTGAAAGAAATTTAGATCACAGAGTGGTCAGATTTACCAAGAGGGGAAAACACAGAATAATAGTAGTTTGAAGAGTTAGAAGTAAGAAATAGGTCAAGAATGTTGACTGCATATTCGTGTTGATCGGGAACACGAGTAGGATGTTTGATTATTTGCTCCAGATCGTGAGTAATTTAGAAAGCAAGGGCCTCACTTCCTCCCACATCAGTGTGAGAAAAATTAAGCCACTTACTGTGGTGTACATGCCTCATTCCCCCTTGTAAGGGGGGTGGCCAAGCCAAGAAATGCACATTCACTATGATTCACACATACCTTAACCGCTCCTCTCAGCTCCTTGGGGATAAAAGGTTGCCACGTCTCCCCCCTTTCCACCCTGCTTAAGTCATCCATAAGGTAGGCTGGCAAGGATATTCAATGAGGCCCGACAGCCGCAGCTGGTTTACCCCCACCGCTCAATCACATGGCAACTCTCCTCATACCAGTCCATCACAGTTCACTGAGCTAGCAGGTGCAAGAAACCCCTTTGGCCCATGCACAATCTTCTTCCACTTATTCCTATCTCTTTTAGGCACTCTTCCATGTTCCCCTGACATTCCACGTGCATTTAGTTCTCTTTTCATGCCATCCATCCATCTCATTCTAGGTCTCTCTCTTGACCTAACTCCAATCACTACTGCACTCCACACTCTCTTCACTATTCGTTCATCACTCATCCTTTCCATGTGTCCAAACCAACACAACTCTCTGACCCAGCCTATCCGAGAGCTTCATTCAAACACACGTTCTCTGCCTGACATCCTCATTTCTTACTCTATCTATTCAAGTACACCAATCATACTTCTCAAACACCTCATCTCCATTACGTTCAACTTATTCCATTTATCCTCTCTTGCATTCCGAGTCTCTGCTCCACACAATGCTATTGGCACAACCAAACATTCATATATCCTTCTCTTTGCATTCATTCCCTAATATCTATTTCTCATTGCACATTTCAACCTACCTAGATATTTACTTGCTTTCTTCACTCTGTGATTTACCTCTACATCCACTCGTCCACTTCTTGATACATGTAACTCCACATACTTAAAACTCTCAACTTCTTCAAGCAACTCCCCATTCACTCTTACATTCAATCTGCCAACAATAACACTCCTCGTGCATCCACAACTTCCTTTTTGCACACACTAACAAACTCAGTCACCAATATTTCAATTCTTTCTCAGTATCAGCCACCAGTACAGTATTATCAGCAAATAACAGCTGATTCAAGTTCCACAACCTTCCATTCTCACCCACTAGTTCCAAGCCTCTATCTAATACTCTTTCATTTACTTCCCTTACCACTACATCCATATACACATTAAACAACCATGGCAACATTACACAACCTTGACATAACCCTATATTCACCTCAAACCAATCACTCATATCATTACTAACTCTCACACATGCTCTACAATTCATGAAAAAACTCTTCACAGCTTTCAGCAAACTTTCACTTATTTAATACACTCGCAACGCACTCCACAACCCCTCTCTATCTACCCTATCATACACTTTCACTATGTCCATAACAGCCCAAAAAGTGCCCCTACCTCTCTCAAAGAACTTCTCACACACAAGTCTTACTGCAAACACCTGAACCAAACATGTTCCTCTCTGGATCGTACACTGTTCTTCCCCAGTCAATCTCTTAGTATCTCTCCTAATTCTCTCAGTTAACACTATTCCATATACCTTACAAACTCACTCAACAAACTAATTCCTTTAATAACTAACACACTCATACTTATCTCTTTTCCCCTTTGTAAAGTGGAACTACACACGCACTCCGCCAATCAACTGGGACCCTCCCATTTCTGAAACATGCTATCTTCTCACCCACATGCCGAAGTTCTCTATACTGGAGACTTCAATATACACTACAGTGAGTGGCTTAATTCTTCTCACACTGATGTGGGAGGAAGTGAGGCCGTTGCTTTCTCTACTCACGATCTGGAGCAAATTATTAAACATCCTATTCGCGTTCCTGATCGTCACGAACATGCAGCAAACACTCTTAACCTATTTCTTACTTCTAACCCTTCAAACTACTCTCATGCTGTGCTTTTCCCTCTTGGCAAATCTGACCACTCTCTGATCTCAATCTCTTCCATCTTCGATCCCCCTCCACCAATCCCTCCAACTCAGCGCTGCCTTTGGCACTTTGAGCAAACCCAACATGAAAATTTGCGTAACTTCCTCTTTGACTCCCCATGGGATGACTACTGCTTTCGGTTCCGCAACCCTGATCAGGTAGCTCTAAAAGATGTCGAGATCATCACCATGGGAATGGAGGCGTACATCCCCTCCTCTACAAAATCTTTCTCTCCCCCTAAACCTTGGTTTGACCGTGCCTGCTCCATGGCTATCCAGGCCAGGAATCGGGCACACCGATCTTACCAAGCCTCTCCTTCAGACTTAACTCGCTCTGCTTTTATTGTTGCTAGGATTTACTGTATTGCTCAGATTCGAAGGTCTAAGGCTTCCTTTATAACAAGGAAAGTTGATGATTTTAACTCCTCTCCTACTGACAAATGCTTCTAGTCCTTAGCCAAAAACCTCTCCAAAAACTTCTGTAACTCAAGCTTTCCCCCTTTCATTCATTCGGATGGTTCTAAAGCTTGCTCTCCCACTGACAAAGCCACTCTCTTTGGCTCTCATTTTTCTGCCAACTCTTCTATAAACAATTCCAGCACACCTGTTCCTCAATCATTACCCCTCTCTAACCCTATGCCCTCCTTTATCCTTTCTTCACGCAAAGTTCATAAGGTTCTTCGCTTGCTAAATACGAACACGGCATCTGGTCCCGATGGTATCCCTACAAGGTTTCTTAAGGAGTTTGCAGGTGAACTGGCTCCCGTGCTTTGCCGTCTTTTTCACCTCATTCTGTGAACCAGTATCTATCCTTCATCTTGGAAGCATGCTCTAGTTCAACCTGTTCCTAAGAAGAGTGACCGCTCTATTCCTTCAAACTACCGACTTATTGCCCTAACCTCCTCTATTGCTAAAGATTTCAAAACTTTGCTGAATGCTCACTTCCTGAAATGCCTTTAATCTAACTCGCTTATCTCCGATCACCAGTACGGCTTCCGCAAGGCAAGATCCACTGGTGACCTCCTGTCCTATCTTACTCATGTATGGTCATCTTCCCTGAGGAACTATGGAGAATCCTTTGTCGTCGCCCTTGATATCTCTAAAGGCTTTTGACAGAGTCTGGTACAAGGCTCTGTTGGCCAAATTCCCTGCCTATGGCTTTACCCCTTCTTCCTGTTCTCTGATTTCCAGTTTTCTTTCTGGCCGTTTTATATCTGTAGTTGTTGACGGGGCAACATCTAGCCCCTTTTCTGTTACCAGTGATGTTCCACTGGGCTTTAGTCTTTCACCTACTTTTTTCCTTCTCTTCATCAATAATCTTCTACAATCTGCATCTTCTTTTCTTCTTCATGCCATTGCTCATGATTCTACCCTATATTTTTCCTCTGCCTATTCTTCACAACCTTCATCTGCTACTCATAATCAGTCTCGTATCACTCTTTCTTCTACTCTCAACTCCGATTTGCACAGGGTATTGAGTGGGGCACTCAAAATTTAGTTAAATTCAATGCCTTCAAGCCACAGTTTCTGGTTATCTCTTTATCTTCTTTTCCTCCTAATAACCCTATTGTTTTGAAAATAACGATATTTACCCTCTTAATTCTATCAACATATTAGGAATCCATACAGCCTGTAACTTGTCTTGGAGGAATCACATAATCCAAATTTCTAAATCTTCATTCAAAATATTGAGGGTTTTCTTTCGTTTCCGTCATTACTTTCCCACTTTACAGCTACTTAAAATTTATGATGGTCTTATCCGTCCCTACTTAGAATACTGCTCACACTTTTGGGATGCTTCATCTTACACTTATCTCCTTGATAGGGTTGAATCTAAGGCAGTCAGACTCATTAATGATCCTTCTCTTACTTCTAATCTGGATTCTCTCTCTTTTCACCATAAGTTATCTTCCCTTTCTCTTTTCTATCGCTGCTCTGTTGAGTTGGTGAGTTGCATCTCTCCCCCACTGCAAAGGGCGTGTAACACTCGCAAAGCGGCCTCATCTCATAGGTACTGTGTGGAGATTTGTAGATCGCGGATTGGTCGGTGCAGCGACTGCTTCTTCCCATCTACCTCCAGACTGGAACTCTCTTCTCCTTCTGTCTTTCCTAATTCTTATGACCTATCCTCCTTCAAAATGCAGATCTATCGTCATCTCAGGGCCTAGTCCTCCATATCTCTGGGTCCTCTGTACTTTGACTGTTTTTACTGTCTGTAGTTTTCCTTTGTGTGATATTACCTCATCTCTGCCTTGTCCATAACCTTTTTCTTTTCATTCGTCTTGGTGTTTTCTCATGTCCAGGCCTTTATTGATTAGGGTAGTTTTTGCCTGTCCCAGTGTCACACTATTTAAAAAAAAAAAAAAATAACCATCCATTCTACTAATGCCTTCAGCATGACACCCATCTATCCCTGGCGCTTTACCTATTTTCAAGGCATAGCAACTACAAAACAATCTTTGCTGAAGACACTTTTTGTGGAAGATGCATGAACATCCCTGGAAATGGAACTTTCTTGTCTTTGCCTTTTTCATGAGATTTGTTTTCATCAAGGAATACTTCATAACCAGAAAGTGAAGGCTGACATACGAAAGCTTGTATTCCAAGGCAATAAGTACTTCATTGTTGAAGACATTTCTGGAGAAGAGAGCTATTAACTCTTTTAAGAGAAGAATTACTCTATCACTCTCTTCATGGAGGATATAAGGACAATGGGTCCTGGAGCCTCTTTGTCTACTACATAAAACATAAAGCATAAAGTATTAATGCATTTTAATACAGTAATAATATTGCAGCAACACAGTACAGTACAGTAATACATACTTTAATACAACAGTTCTATTCCATAAGACGTGACATGATCAGATATTCCGTGTAAGTCAGAACACAGTTATATTAGCAACTACATCACCCACCTAGCGGAGTAGTAAAGTTCATAATCTAAGACATAATAACAGTAGACAGTGTAGTATTTTTTACCTTTACTCCTGTGGTTGGCTTGCACACTGGCAGGGGTGGTGCAAGGAGGGAGAGACAGTATCCTTAGGAGGAGGAAGTTGGAGAATGAGGCAGGTGAATTTGGAGAGGCAAGAGAACCTGCAGCAGGTGCTGGAGATCCTATGGTAAGGGAGTCTGGAGAAGCAGCTAAGGTAGAGGGCACAGGATCTGTTGCTAGAGTCTCTACCTTCTTGTAGAAACGTGCAAAGCAAGTCTGGAAGGATACCATCCTTTTCTTCCAAATATTTTCTTGTAACATAGCTGGGAATACATGACCCCTATGACAACCTTGGTGTACCTGGTAGTGCTGGGGTCCTCACCCTCAAACTTTGCCAACCCTTCCTTTATCAGGGCAAAACCTTCTTCCATGCCCTTGATTGAAAATCTCTTGGGCTCTGGGCTCGGCACTTTTTCCTACTCTTCAAGCATCAGCTTCTCCAGTTGAACAAGGTCCTCAGAATACAACTCCTCTCCATGACAATCCAGCAGCTCTGTTACATCATAAGCCTCCACCTCCAACTTAAGACCCTTAATCAGGGCAACAACATTCTTGGTGACAGCCTCAACTCTCTCCTCAAAGCCTTAGAAATCATTTACAAACTGGGGGCACAGTTTCTTCCATAAGCCATCTGAGTTCGTCAACTTAACTTCCTCCCAAGAATCAGCAAGGTTCTTGACAGTTTGAAGAATATTATAAGACCTCCAAAACTCCTTGTCCTTCTCAGTTGCCCTGAGAGTCATAGAAATTGTCCTTTGGAGGTTGTAGGCTTTAAAAGAAGCAATGATCCCTTGATCTTTTGGCTGTAACAGGGTAGTGGTATTAGGTTAAAGGTAAACCACCTTGATAATAGGAGTCATCCAAATGGACAGGGTTACCAGGGGCACTGTTTAACACTAGCAACACCTTAAGGTGCAGACCCTTGGAAGTGCTGTACCTCTCCCCTTCTGGCAAAAAATGGTCGTTGAATCAGTTCTCAAAAATATGATGGGTTACCCAAGCCTTCTTGTTTTACTTCCAGATCACAAACAGTTGACCCTTCGAAATGCCCTCGAGTGTCCATGGATTTTCTACCAAATAAGGGCTTCAGCTTGAAGTCGCCAGCAGCATTAGTCCCCAAAAGCAGAGTCAGTCTTTTCCTGCTGGCTTTATGGCCTAGTGCTGTCTTCTCCTTGGCAATGTACTATACGTACGACTAGGCATATGCTTCCAGAACAAGCCACACTCATCCACATTAAACACTTGTTCAGCACAGTTACCACCCTTCCTAAATATTTCGGCTAACACACTATTAAAACCTATTGCTGCTTTCTCATCACCATTAGCAGCTTCACCTTGCACCTTAAGGTTATGCAAATTAGTACGAGTCTTAAAATGCATATACCAACTTCTAATGGCCACAAACTCTTCACTTTCGCTCTCTTCCCCCTTTTCCCTTTTCACGGCATCAAACAATCTTTTTGTTTACTCCTACATCGACACGAGGCTCACTAGGATATGCTGTCGATGCTGATCATCCAGCCAATGCACAAATAACCTCTCGATTTCAATTATTAGTCCACTACGAGGCTTAGTAATCACAGTGGACTTTATGGGAGCAGAACATATTACATGTGTAAGGATGCGATCTTCATCCATAATAATCATCTCCACGGTCAAATCTTTTTAACCGTATAGAGGTGTTAATGATCGTAGCAGTTTCTCCCTTTATTGAGCTTTATACTATTTCTAATTTAACATCCATGGTGATGGCTTTTCTTTTCTCCAAAGCATTGCCATCAGAAAAATCACCAATAATCTTAGGAGGCATAGTACAGGTCAATAACGAGCGAACACGAGCGAAACGAACCAAAAGGCAGATGAGGATGAGGACAATATGACGTACGAGAGTACACTGTGTAATAGAGTATACTTTCGCCATGCTCAACAGACTGTTTCACATGAAGATAGTATTTACGGCTATGTATTTGGTAATTTCGTAAGTAAATTAAATCTAATTCCTTCAAATATTCAAATACATAAACAAATAAATAAATAAAATCATTAACTTGATATACGTATACATACAACAATGCCGCGTGACAACGCATGAAGATCGTATTTACGACTATGTGTTTGGTAATTTTGTAAAAAAAGTCAATCTAATTCCTTCAAATAACCAAATGCATATACAAATAAATAAATAAAGCCATTAACTTGATATATACACACAAAACATATGCTACTAGATGTGTATTCGTCCGCCATGCAGACAAGCTGTTCTGCGCACGAAGTTTGTATTTATCACACAAACCAAGTATCATAGGCAGAAAACTTGACTTATTAACAATTTATTAATAATTTATGGGGCTGCGTCGACACAATGAAACATCGTAACTCAAGGACAGCGTAAAGCAAAGACACCCTGTATGCGTGTATGTAAGAAACTATAGAAAAATTATGCTTTAATCTATTTCTCTCAAACAACATGAAGAGTTTACAACCAAAACACAATTAGGAAATTAAGCAGTGATAAAAGTACTCACCAATGGGATCAATCCATATACCCATATTCTCTACAGGAAGAGAAGGTATTTTGGATGCCAGTGCTGGTTCCAAGGTAAGGGAAATATCAGAATGCACCACAGCAGCCAAAAGTTTTGCAGCCTCTTGGTCATCATTTAGAACCTAAAACATAAGAGTTTATACAATGCGCCCAGTTTTATGCTGTTAGCCACGCAATATTACTTATTTCAATACACAGTTTAGTAGAGCAATAACATATATACAGAAATTAGATAGCTGTCAGAATGAAACATCTGTAAATAATAAGAAATGTTGGCAGCAAATTATAAGTAAATAATAAAATACATAAAATATGATCTTTACATGTTTGCCCTTTAATTTCCATATATGAAGCTTCACATAACATACTAATGTTATCATACTCAAGAAATGTGAGAATCCACTATATGGTAACTACTGGCCTATAAAGAGCACCCTTCATAGCTTATATGCTTAGCATCTGTTCAGAACAAAATGCACCATGTTCAAGTTTTTATGGAGATTTACAAACCATTTTTTCTTCCATTATATACAGTACAAGCCTCTTTCAATTCAGATGGTTACAGAAGCACATCACTGAATATCCACGAGTAATGGTATATCATTATTATTATGACCTGAGATATACAGATATGGGAAGGTCATTGGTTCCGTATGGGGGGGGGGGGGAGTTAAATCAGCTCTTCCAAGTCTGCCTCTTCCATATGCAATGCATGACTTCCATTACCTTACACAGGTATGTGTACTTATTTCTAATTTAAGGAAGAAACATATGTACTACGTGAGGCCACTGGTTAAATGGGCAAAGATAATGATGAGAGAGAAAGGGACTTCCTAGAAATACTAAAACGAAATTAATTTAAATCAGATACTGCAAGAGAGCACCTTAATCTACCCAAGGTCCCATTTATCAAAGAAGAAATCCTCAAAGAAGAGTGAAATCTAAGGAAGCTTATCTGCATACCTGGTAATGTCTCTTGGTACAGAATCTAATTTCAAAGTCCACAAAGGATGCCACTACTGATGATGCTGAAAAGATTGGAGCCAAAATGCTGTTAATACTGGTATTCCTAGCTGGAGTGAATATCTTAATGAATGACTCAATGTATGCGTGCTCAGCCTTTGCGCAACTCCCTCTATCTTGTGCTTCTGAAACAGTTAATCAAATCCATTTATCTAATACATACTTCCAAAGGGAAAAGGTGAATAGATAGGGAGAAACTGCAATAGGGGAAATCCATTATATGACTCTTGGGTAATAGATCAATACCAGAGCATAGGAAAATGTCCTACCCATTAGGGGACCAAATCAAGAGTCTCGAGATCTAAGAGGTGCCATGCTATTCCATACCAAAATACCTATACAAGAACCTTTAGTCAGTCAACAAAGATGCCTATAGAATGCCTCTCCTTCAACCAGGTTTATTGAGGCTCCAAGAATGAGGGTCATCCCTCAAGGATTAACAATTTGGGGAATAGAGGTATCCACCACTAAATCAGAAGAAAATAACTTTGACGATGTGGAAGGTCATCTCAGGGCATTCAAGAAGGGCTGAAAATGGTGTCCTAAGGCTTACCTCTTAGGGCGAAGACAATAGCAATGAGTCACCTAATTCTAGTACAATTAGTTTTATTAAGACAAAGATTACTTCTGCAATGGGGACACCCAGCAAGAACTTATCTCGATATCTGAAATGATTGATCAATATTACATAACAAAGTCGGGAAGCCCATCTCTTGCAGCTAACCATGTATCAAAGGGGCTGCTTGTGTAAACGGTAACTGAAATCGCATATAAAGGGGTCGATTGTGTATACAATAATCAAATACTTTATCAATATTAGAAATTTATAAAATGACTGATAATGTTAATTAACTCATAAAGGCCTATGATCAACTCAGTTTGGTAATGAAAAAGACAGATCAAAGGTCACTGTTTTCACAGCTATTTAAGATATAAAGCAAAAAGAACTTAATCAAATTATGCATTCGCATCAAAGAGAAAAATAACTATGATTTAATAGTTTATTTAATATCAAGCTTCTATATAAAATCCTTAAGATAATCAGACACACCCGGTGATGTACAGTTTCTTAATTGTCACTCTTACAATTGATTAATACTCGATCTGTATTAGCCATCTTTTATTTTGAAACCTTTAGAGTAGCCAATGTTTTTAGGGGGGGAGCTGTCACTTGATGAGAAATTTCTGCTTATTCATGAGAGTAAATCTACATGAAAAGTGTACATGTTTTAGCAGATCACTTCAAATGTGACAGTACTCAGGTGTCTACCATTCTGAAATTCAAACTGGAATTTCTGACAGCCTATAAAGAGAATGCAGATAAGACCCTCTACAGACTACGTATGAAGGGGCCACATGCTGAAGTGAATATGCTTGTCTAGGAAGGTTTCAGTGGGTAAGAGCATTAAATATCTCAATAACATCACTACTAAGGGAAAATGCAATAAAGTTTGCAAAATATATGGACAAAACAGAATTCAAAGTTAATGCTGAGTGGCCTGAATCATTTAGGAAATGCTATGTCATTCAGCATTATTAGTGGAGTGAGTGCAAGTGTTCCAGAACACAACTATAATTATTGGAAAGGAATGCTGAGTGAACCGATCTCCGGTAACAATAGAAAAGATGCCTATAACATTGATAAAATATTCTACTGTGCAGTACTGGACAGAACTCTAACTAAAAGAGGATGGAACTGTACTTGTGGAAAGTGTTCCAATGAAAGGATTACTGTAGTTTTCTGTTACAATACAATATGCACGTTTCCTGAATGCCTTGTAATAGGGAAGGCATCTCGTCCATGCTGTTCAGTAAACAATTACCTGTCATATGGTTTAACAATAAGAAAGCCTTGATGACTAGTGTTATCTTCACTTCCAGGTTAACGGACTTCAACAAATGAAGTTGGTTGGCCCATGGCACCAGCCCCTGGTTGTGATATTACAAGTGAAGGTCTTTAGTACTTAAATAGGACTGTCCAAGACAGTCTGCTGTTGAGTCTTCCTTCAGTAAAGGTTCTTCTATGCCTACATCGACATCGTATGTTCTTGGACATTTGTTTCAAAACTCTTATTATCCCTTCAAATCTGACAAGTCACAACAATGTCTATCTCTGTTTCTCTTTACTTTATGTTCTCTTCATGCCCAGGCCCGATGAGGACAGTTTAATTTTTTTTTTTTTTGCCTGTCCTGGTGTCAAACTTGCAAAAAAAAAAAAAAAAAAAAAAAAAAAAAAAAAAAAAAAAAAAAAAAAAAAAAAAAAAACCTGTTGCGAACCCAAGGCTGACTTGTTCTACTATTTTGGGATAATACACCATTACATCTTAGGGATCAGACATTTTCAAACGCAAAGTTGCACGTCTTCCCACCAAAATACTGTTAAAACATCTGCAACTGGACCAAGGAATTATCAAACGCATAAAGAGCCACTACAAAAAAATATTACTTTGCAAGGTGATAGTCCAGGTGGACAAGAAAAAGAGGACTCAGAGATAGCCAGGGGTAAAAGTGTGTACAACACTGTCAGATGGATATCCAAACAATAACAAAAATATGTTACTAAGCAAACTGTTCAAAGTGCAGTGCAAAATGTTGATTTATAAGAGCTCCAGACATGGACTGAATTCTCTACACTGAAGTCAGACTAACACGATATGCTGAACTTGCTGCAAAGTTGCTGTCAATGATAATCCTATGATTGCAGATAACTTAGGGAACTGGCATTAGGATATGCTTTCAGAAAACTGGGAGGATGTCTTGCTACTGAAGCACACAACCAAGTCTGATAGTATAGGGTGGAAGATAACCAATATGAACCATAGTTAAACCTAAAGACCACTCAGAACCATGGACTAGCTAACTCAGCAAGAATTGTTTGACTTGGATAAGTACAGAAGCTCCCCTACTTACGAACAACCAAATCACAAATAATCACAGATGCGAACAAAAACTTACCCATTATCTAACTATGTAGTAATGTATGTATTACTGTAATGTACAGCATTATTACATTATAATTACTGTATTAAAATTCATTAGTACTGCATACTTTATGGTTTATATAGTTGCTAAAAGTCTTTAGCCTAAGAAGTGTACAGTACATTTTTTTACCTAAGCACAACTTGCGAACAATTCTACTTACGAATGAATTTCTGGAGTCTGACTCGTTTGTAAGTTGGGGAGTGTCTGTAATTGCCACAGGACTATCTGGAAGGTATATGTAAGGCCCAAGACATTCTACAATGCCATGAAATCAGTGAAGATTGTAACATAAGAACTGACCATGGACTCATTTTTCCATTATAGACTCATTTGTAAAGCTGTACTTCATACTTATGTAGATGTATATACAATGACTCAATATAACTTACTTCGTCTCCAAGATATTTTTCATAATTAGATTGTAGTAAACAATATATACATTTTTATGACAAAAGTTTTATCATTTACTGCCTAATCTGTACATCTGTAAAATCAGGAACTTTCCTCCAGTCCCACCCTTGTCCACACCATACATTTTAGTGTAATTAAATACTTCTTATTACCAAATTGTGCTTACGGGAACGAACAACACGCTCGCAACTTCCTGTCCCCTGGTAGGTTCCATATCTGTACTTAGTAAAACTTATAATACTTGTCTTTAAAACTATGGATTGAGTTAGTACACATAGTTCTCAGAATAACGCCTAGATAGGTTCTCAGAAGTGTCGGGTAAATGGAAAATCTCGTGAGAAAACGAGTCAATTTCCATGGGAAACAGTGATAAAGGGCATAGATACGTTCCAAACCTTACACAGACACCCATTGCCAAAGATATAAGATAAGTAAAAAACATATTTTATTACTACATAGCAAAGCAGAAAGCCCTGTATCTATTTTGTAAGAGTATACAAGATATTCATATTCACTTTACAGCTACAAAATAACATACATTACTGCACTGTACTCTATTATGCAGTGGGTAACAGTCATACAGTACACTGGGACATGCCTGCTGGCCGTGAGCAAGTAACTTATGCGGTAGAAGAAGAGGAGGATGCAGGAGAACAAACCTCTATTTGCAAATGTAAACAAAGATAAAATAAAAATTATAAATAACCAGAGCAAGACTATGTACTTACAGCAAGTAAGGAATATAACACAAAGCAATATATGATAAACTGATTATCCCTAACTCAAACTCATACAGATCAAATACATGAAGGGAGAAAAATAGGCCATCAAGCAGTGACAGCAGTCAAGATATCATAGGTAAGAAAAATGGCCAGATCCATTGCCAACCTAAAAATTGCAACTATTTACCTGTACTTAAGGTTACAACTCACAAAATTATAAAAATACGTGCTAAGCATATTCATCTCTCTCCATACAATTTGTCTTTATTTTACCTGAAACATGAACAATCATAAGTAAAACTGATTGACGATGTCTCAAGTGGAAATACTTATGCATAGGTAAGGGTGCATGATCTTTATCCAGTCCACACAATCTTTTCATGGAAAAAGAGAGAGTAAAATTTTTTATGATAATTTATTTTCGAGAAATATATCAAAAAGAAAATAAAATTATACAGGACATTAAAGATTATCCCAAGCAATCTCGTCTCACAGGTAATGTGTGGATATTTGTGACACCCAGATTGTTCATTGCAGCGACTAGTTCTTTCCATCCACCTCCAAACTCTGAAAATCTCTGCTTCCTTCTGTCCTTCCTAATTCTTAAGACATATCTTAAATAAAAAAGCAGATCTATTGTTATCTCTGGGCCTAATCCTGCCATATCTCTAAATCCTCATTACTTCAACTATTCTTTCACCCTGTCCTTTTCCTATTGTGTATCACTCCCTTATTTCTGCCTTGTCCTTAACCTTGTACTTTTTCTTTATCTTATTATTTTCTTCGTGCACTTGTCTCGGTGTCACATTCGTTAGAAAAAAAACTACGATGATTCGTAACTAATAAGTTTGTGGTGATTAAAAAGCTTTATGCAAGTTTGCAATACAGAATTAGATATTATCAAGGATACAGTGTAAATATATAATAACAAAACATAATAAATACTCCACAATACCTTTGAAAGAAGACTGGCAGTCTCTTCTTCTGTATCATACACCTTAACAGTAATTTTTTCTCCTAAGGTATTGGTGAATTCCGCATTTTCCTCACCTTGAACATGATTTCCTAAAGCAGGAATCTGTTAAAATAAAAAAATAAAAAATAAAATATATATATATATATATATATATATATATATATATATATATATATATATATATATATATATATATATATATATATATATATATCAGATACATTTCTATTTAATAACTCATACACAGGAAATTTTGACAGTAGTAAATTATCATTTGAACATTTAATTTCAAAAATAATCTTTTTAAGCTACTATGTCCATACCCATCTTACAAACAAACAAACATTTATTTCCATTTTTGCACAATGGTTATTCTTCTAAAAGCAAAAGTAACTTATAAGAAGACATGTAATTGAACTAATAAGTAAGAGGGTAATACAGTTAAATTAAATGTAGCTTTCCTAGAAATAATAATGCTGTAATAAAAATGTTAACAAAAATGTTAATGATAAAGTAGTAATAATAACACTCGATACAGTATCGTTATTATCGGCATAATCACCATATTTGTTTTCCTTACAATGAGAATACTTAGTTCTTAACTTATAAAACAGAGAAGTCGATATCAGTTTACATACAGAGAGGTTAGTGTTAAGGGAAATTGCATTAAATCATTAAGTATAGTTTATGTGTGAGCAGCAACTATTTGTCCAAAATAAAACTATATAGTTTGCCTTTGAAAGCTGTGAAGGAGGATGCATTTTTAAGAAGCTCTGGCATATTGTTCCAGAGTGTTGGCCCTTTAATAGTGATCATCTTTGAAACTGCTTCTGTGTTTGTTCTCTGAATAAAGAGCTCACTGCTCTGTCTTGTGTTGGTTACTCTTATATCCCTGACTATTTTTAAGTCAAATAGCCAGCTAGGATAATGATGGTCCAAAATTTTGTATACAAAAACATAAATAGCATAAGCGACCTTGTTTTCTGCCCGCAGCTACCCAAGTTTATTGAGAGCTGGTGTGATGTGGTCATATTTTCTTATTCCTCCCAGGGCAACTCGAGCTGCAAAATTAATAAGCTTCTGTATTCTGTTTATCTGAGTCTTAGTGGTAGCTCCCCAAACAGTTGTGCAGTAATTAATGTGACTTGAGAGAGAGAGAGAGAGAGAGAGAGAGAGAGAGAGAGAGAGAGAGAGAGAGAGAGAGAGAGAGAGAGAGAGAGAGAGAGAGAGAGAGAGAGAGAGAGAGAGAGAGAGAGAGAGAGAGAGAGAGAGAGAGAGAGAGAGAGAGAGAAAAAAAAAAAAATTTTCTTGCCAAAGTGAGAATTTTGCTAATCACCAGGCTTCTTACTCTCCATACTAACTGCTTTTTTATACCCACATCAAATTACTCTAATATTTTTCATCATATAGAGGTCTATCCAGTTACTGTAATAATAATAATAATAATAATAATAATAATAATAATAATAATAATAATAATAATAATAATAATAATAATAATAATAATAATAATAATGAAGGTATAAGTATATACAGTATGCATTTAGGGTACAGTACATTGGTTCCTAGACTTTCAGAGCCTACTGCCTCCATCAACAGGGTTGTTAAACTGATTTAAAAGAAGTCTTGAGGATCTCCTTCAGAATTCTCCCATGACAAATGTATTCCCCAGGGAAGCCGAGGTTACTACAGGCGACACCTTAGGACCTGGAAGAGGCTTAGGAGGGTCTGGTAAGGGAGCAAGTTTGGTTTTATTCCTGCTGATTATTTTCAGGAGATCGGCTTCTGGTGGACTTCAAATCGTCCGCCAAAATCATACAATAAGCCGATCTTCTGAAAACAATCAACAGGTATAAAATCAAATCAGCTCCCTTACCAGACCCTCCTAATCCTCTTTCAGATCCTGAGGTGTCATCTATAGGAGCCTCAGCTTCCTTGGGGAGCAGATTTGTCATGGGGCCTGACCATGGAGTATTTTTAACAGATCCTCAAGACTTTTTTAAAACAGTGTAACAACACCTGTTGATGGAGACAGTAGTCTCTGAAAGTCTGGGGATCAATATCCTATACCCTAAATACATATTGAATGTATTTATACCTTTTTGGGGTTTGACAGGGCAACCTTCATTTGTAGACCACGTTATTGTGGTTGCTTACTCTCAATAATACTGATACGAATTATAATGATACTACTAATAATAATAAATACTATTATTATCATTATTATTACTATTATTATTAATAATAATTTTGCCAACAAGTATTATGATAATAATCTCTCTCTCTCTCTCTCTCACTCTCTAATGTGAGGAGGTCAAAGTATCTAGCGACACTAAATCACTTTCCTACTACTAGTGTTATTATTATTATTATTATTATTATTATTATTATTATTATTATTATTATTATTATTATTATCATTATTATTATGTCCAACTCTCTTATTTAAAGTTCTTCAAGCATGACTAATGATTTAAACATTTATAGATACTAGGGTGGGGGGGTGCACTTTGTTTTCTCTTTAATAATTATGTTGACTTTGACTTCTTGTGTAAACAAAACTGATGTATTCATATACTCCCCCACCATCACCACACCACACCACCTTCTTCGATGATAGACTCCACTGATTCAGGGCTTGAGACTTTGATGAATCTCTTTTTAAGCAGCAGCTGCAATTAACTTAACATAGTGGAGCTGGATATAATAATTCAATTTTGTGTTCACACTTTTGCAAAGAAATTTAATCTGCTAGCAATCCTATATATACAGGTATTTATGGTCTAGATGTCCTGAAGAAGTTCCTGATCAGTCTTGGCACCAGACATGTGGAATCCCTGAACCTGATTGAAGCATCCCTGCAGATGTTGAGCGAGAGCAGTGAAAGATGTAGGGAACTTGCCTTCAATAAGATCTTGCAGCTGCCAGTATTCCCATGAAGTGAGAATTTTTCGGTATAGTTAACGCCTAGCCTCAAGAGTCCCTTCTTCATTGATGGAATGAAAAACTCAATCATTTCCTTTAGGCCAATTCTCAGAATGAGAATTTTCTTATTACCCTCTTAATTTCCTCACTGATACTGTATTCTTTATATCTTTGAAAACATTTTATTAACCTAAATATATACTGCTTTTTAACCAAGTGAGGCCTATTATAGAGGTGGAAAGGTTTCAATGCTAATGCAGCCATAAAAAGTCCCAGAAGGGTAGTAGACATAATTTCTGACAGTTTATCAAGAAACCTACTACCTTATTTTTCTCTCTTTAACATTTGTTAAAATATGACATAATTCTTCCAACTTGCCCATATCAGTCCAACTTCAATATTAGCAGAACCTCAATATTCCTTTACAAAACTTTTCAGAGGTAGACTTTGGAAACACTGGGAAATGTCTTTTGGCAATACTAAGATAAAAAAAAAGACCTTGAAGAAAACTTCTGTGGTTTCCATCTTGAAACCCAGAACTGACGTGAAGTATTTGGCCACTGGGATGTGCCAGTAGGAGTTGCGTAGGTCAGTACTGGAGATCCACGCACTTCCAACAGTCATACACTGAATGTTGATCTTGTAAGCATTCTGAACTTGCCAGAAGGAATGTATTTATCAAAGAGTCAAGAAGTAATATATTATTCCTTTTTCCATAAGTTTTTCTTTGAAATGGTGAACAAGTGACTTGGAAATATGAGGTGATCTTTCCCAAGCATTTGGTATTTCACCAACAGAAACTTTCAAAATTAGTGACATATTTTCTGAGGCTCCTTCAAAAAAGAAAATTCTTCTAGCTCCCAGTTAGGTTCTTGTGGCTTCCCCACAACATGATAATCATTTGCAACTACTGACAGTACAGTTGACATGTATATTCCCAAATCTTTTAGTGTTTAAAGAGCAACTCCTGTCTCAGCATCCTGGGTAAACTGGTAAAAAGCTCTGCATTCCATATGAGTCTCTACTTGGCAGATCAGAGTTACTTGTGTGGGTCTTTGGGCATGAGAGTACATTCAGCTACTGATAACATGAGGCATCAGACTGAGTCCAAGAAATAAAGTTGCTCATGCAAATAGTTCAATTAAGGGTTCTAACCATACATTCGCAATGGTGATCCATTTTACATACTCGGTGGGAATGGAAGGGTAATTCCTAACTCATGGAGACTACAGAAAATATTTACTTGTTATATCCTTCTCTTATTACACAGTTTGGTGAGTAATGGATGAAGGATGAAACAAACAATTATCTGTGAGTAAGATATTACCATTTAATTCCCCAAAGCCAGTACAGTATGAAGGATTGCCATAATGAATGCATGGCTGCAACCCTCACTTCCCAATATTTTGAACAGCTATTAAATTCCATGTGCAGCAGAAAAACCTCAGGAGGTATATTCTTGACGAGATATGAGGTATATGTACGAGTACTAAAGGTCAATACAACTTGCAAGTATGTCTATCTTTGTGAAAATAAAATGTAAATATTCAAGCAGATATGCTTTAATCTAGGGACAGACTGGTGCTAATTTTAAATGCCATCATGAATTAATGAACAGATTACTTTTATTACCAATACATAGCTTCTGATAAATATAACTACAATAGTACTGGTATATAAAATTTACAAAGACTATATTACATTTCATTTTCAATTTAAAATTATAACAAGCTAACATACTCAGTCTGAATATTCATTTCAAAAATAGTATTTGAAAAGGTAAGCATATATACTTACCATCTTAGCTACATAATATCTTAACGTCTCTTGAATTAAGACATCAGCTAATGTTTTGAAATCATGAACAAATCTCTGATTTTTCTCAGTTTCACCTTTCTCTTCAACCAGCAAGGAGAATAGCTTGGGTTCCCTACGAATAGACCTCGCAATTTCCCCAGCCCTCTCAGAGAAGTTGAGTAGAATCTGAATTAGTTCTGCCATTTCACTCTGCGTTTTTCTGCTAATTCAAGGACACTGAAAATAAAAAAAACAGCAACTTAACTATATGAGGTCCATTCATAAAGAATCCGACCTTGGTCCATAAAAAAAAATAATATACCATTCAGTATATCCTTTACGTGGGAGGTGGCGCCACCTTTCCCGCGTATGAGTGGAAATTTTGGCGTCTGTAGGCTGGGCCAGTTCCCGGCTGCGACGCCGAGGGTGCAGAGGTCAAGCACACGCTCATCAGATTTTTGTATATACACAACATGTCTGAGTGCATCGAGCAGCGGTATTGCATCAAGTTTTGACAGAAGCTTGGTGATACGCAAGTGCAAACAATACAAAAGATCCAGCAAGCCTTTGGCGATGAGGCCATGGGCATAACACAGATAAAGGAGTGGTATAACAGCTTCAAACAAGGACAAATCTCAGTTGAGAGTAAGTAAGGTCTGGCAGGCCACCCACAAGCAGAAATGAGGAATTCATTGCGAAGTTCGTCGATTAGTCAGGCAAGACCGTCGAGTAATCATCAATGAGATTGTGGAAGAAGTAGGAATAAGCACAGGATCAATTCATACAGTTTTAACTGAAGGCATGTGCATGCAATGTGTCTGCGAAATTTGTTCCCAAGTTGCTGGTGGAGGAGCAAAAACAACTCTGCCTGGAAGTTGCTCAGGACCTGCTTGACTGTGCTAACAGTCAAGCAGGTCCTGTACTGCTGAGATTCAAAGGTCTAAGGCTTCCCTTATAAGAAGGATATTTGATGACCTTAACTCCTCTCCCACTGGCATATGTTTCTGGTCCTTAGTAAAAACCTCTCAAAAAACATCTGTAACTCAAGCCCCTCTCAATAACTGATGGTGCTATAGCTTGCTCTCCCAATGACAAAGCCACTCTCTTTGGTTCTCATTTTGCTGCCAACTCTTCAGCAAACAATTCCAGCGCACTTGGTCCCGATGGTATCCCTGCAAGGTTCCTTAAGGAGTTTGCAGATGAACTAGCTCCCGTGCTTTGCCGTATTTTTCACCTCATGCTGACAACCAGTATCTATCCTTTATCTTGGATGCATGCTCTACTTCAACCTGTTCCTAAGAAGGGTGACAGCTCTATTCATTCAAACTACCGACCTATTGCCATAACCTCTTCTATTGCTAGTTTTCAAAACTTTACTTAATGCTCACTTCTTGAAATGCCTTGAATCTAACTCACTTAGCTCTGATCACCTGTATGGCTTCTGCAAGGCAAGATCCACACCTTCTGTTCTATCTTCTTTATGTATGGCCATCTTCTCTGAAGAACTATGGGAAATCCTTTGTCACTGCCCTTGATATGTCTAAGGCTTTTGACAGAGTATGGCACAAGGATCTGTTGGCCAAACTCCTTGCTTATGGCTTTACCCCTTCTCTCTGTTCTCTGATTTCCAGTTTTCTTTCTGACTGTTTAATATCTGTAGCAACATCTAGTCCATTCCCTGTTACCAGTGGTGTTCACGAGGCTCTGTTCTTTCACCTACTGTGTTCCTTCTCTTCATCAATGATTTTCTACAATCCCCAACTTCCGCTCTTCTTCACGCCTTTGCTGACAATTCTACCCTTCACTTTTCCAGTGCCTTTTTTTTTCTTCACAACCTTAATCTGCTACTCGTAATTAGTTTGGCATCATTCTTTCTTCTACTCTCAACTCCAATTTGCAGAAGGTATCTTAGTGGGGCACCCCAAAATTTAGTTAAATTTAATGCCTCGAACACAGTTTTTGGCTATCTTTTTATCTTCTTCTTCTCCTGATAGCCCTATTGTCTTCGAAACTAACAAAATTTACCCTTTTAATTCTATCAACATATTAGGAAGCCATATAGCCTCTAACTTGTATTGGAGGAATCACGTAATTCATATTTCTGCATCCAAATGATTGGGGGTTCTTTTCATTTTCGTCATTGCATTTCCTCTTTACAGTTACCTAAAATCTATAAAGGCCTTATCCATACCTGCTTAGAATAATGGTCACACATCTGGGGTGCTCCATCTTATACTTATCTTCTTAATAGGGTTGAATCTAAGGCAGACTCATTAATGATCCTTCTCTTACTTCTTATGTGGATTCTTTCTCTCTTTGCCGCAAGGTATCCTCCCTTTCTCTTTTCAATTGCTACTACTTCCATCGCTGCTCTGATGAGTTGGCAAACTGAATCCCTCCCCCACTGTCGGGGCCATGTAACACTAGCCAAGCAGCCTCGTCTCACAGGTACTGTGTGGATTTGTAGCTCACGGATTGGTCAGTGCAGCGACTGCTTTATATTCATCAACCTCTAGACTCTGGAACTCTCTTCCTCCTGTCTTTCAAAATTATTATGACCTATCTTCCTTCAAAAAGCAGATCTATCATCATCTCAGGGCCTAAACCTCCATATCTCTAGGTCCTCAGTACAGTACTTTTGACTATTTTTTCAGTCTGTCCTGTTCCTTTTTGTATCATTATCTCGTCTATGCCTTGTCCATAACCTTTTTCTTTGTCTTAATGTTTTAACGTGCCCGGGCTTTTATTGATGAGGGCAGTGTTTTGCCAGTCTCAGTATCACACTCATGAAAAAAAAATATTCTCATTTATATCAGTTGTTTTTAAGTGAATGACTTCTTCGATGATTTTAGCAGCCTTAATGTTGTCACATTTATGATATTATTTATTACTGTAAATGGATAGTGAATTCTTCACTAACTATTGGTGACTGTTCACAAATAGCTTCAAACTTTTAGGTTACTTGACCCCTTTATAAGTAAATCCTTGATTTATATTTTTAAGATATAACTCATTATCTAATGGAAATGGTTATCCATTTTGATTGCATTATATAGAAAAATTATTGGAAATAACATTTATTATTTTTATTTTAACTTCTCCAACTTTCCACTATTTTTTCTATTCTCCTTTCTTGTTCTGACGAACGCTGGACAGGAAGCAGTATATTTTTACAAATGGTTTCTAATGTATTTTGAATGAAGATGACCTTGAAAGCCATTGGAAATCATGCAAACCTAATCCTAACCGAACCTAATCCAACTTGAAAAATAATGTTTACAACTTTTTCCTATGATTTTCTTTATTAATTTTTGAATGATTGTGACCTTGAAAACTGTTGCAAATTACAACTTCCCGGTTAAGTCAGGTTAGGTTAGATTACATTAGCTAACATTTTCGGAAGGTTTTAAGGTAATATTTATTCAAAGCACATCACAAACCATAGGAAATACATAACTTTTGCCTCCAAATTGAGATGGGTTCGTCTGTAAAAATTTACCCAGGAAGCTTGGCCAGCTAATATGTCCCACCCAAGCTGCTCAAAGGACTGTAATCTAGTGATGAAAAACAGCTGAGTGGACCAACTAAGGAGAAGAAAATGCTAGTAACTACAGATCCATAACCCTGCTTGATAAAAGAGTACATTTTGGTTAAGATTTGTTTTACGCACCCCACCATAACTCACGTCTATCCCTCATCTAATGGTGATTCTTTGACATACAGACGCTCCCCTACTTACGAACAACTGAATTACAAAGATTCACAGATACGGACGAAAAAGCTACCCACTGTATTCCTTTATGAATACTAATTAATGAAGAAAGACGAAGACCAGGAAGTTCCACTTTCTGGAAAATCCATCCATCTTTTTCCAAAAAAGTATCTTCAGGGCAGATTGTTATATACTTGTTATGCCTTGGTGATTTTCGAAAGTTTGAAAGAAATTAAATAGGAGTGAAGAAATCTCTGGATATTTCATATGTTGGTGAAGCCTCAGTGTGGTACACCAAATACAATACTATCTTTGATAAAGACACTTTTCTGGTAAAGTGTCTTCAGCTCATATTCCAAGGCAAAAGATACTTTATTGTTGAAGACATTTCTGGAGGAGAGAGCGAGTAATTCTTTGGGAGAAAAATATCTCTATCACTCTCATCAACGGAATTATTAGAAACAAAGGTTCCTGGAACCTTGTGTAATAATTACAGTCCTATCTATTGCTTCACCAACATATATACAGTGCTGTACATACAAAATATCAACTGTGAACATATTAAAATGCAATAATACTGTATACTTTATGCTTTACGTAGTAGTTAAGTGTCTTTAACCAAAGTGCGTACAGGACTGCATAAGTATGTATTGTACAGTACTTCTTTTTTATCTAAACACAACTTAGGAACAATTCTAATTACAAACAGACTTCAGGAACCTATCTTGTTCGTAAGTTGGGGAGTGTCTATATCAATAAAACAAACGTCACCCACTCCTGGAAAATTGTTACATACATATACTTGGCCCCATTCCCTTCGTAAGAGGGGATGGCTGAGCCAAGAAACATACATTTGTCACAATTCACGCATATCTCAACTTACCAAAAAATTATGCAAATAAATTTATGGTGAATTCTTAAAAATTAGCAAAACCAGAGAAGTTCCATTATATATCCAAGAGACGTGACAGACACTGCCAATTTTCAAGGGAGCCAAGTTGATTTCTAAACACCCAAATTTACTCTATTAAGGTATATAGCTAACTTACCTAACCTAGGCTGGGTTAGGATTAGTTAGTTACATACCTTAATAGGGTAAATTTGCGTTTAAACAACAGCAAGGCTCACAGTGAGCATTGGCAGTGGGGGGGTCTCGCTTCGGTCATATAACCGCTCTTCTATGGCTTTGCTATTTTTTTTTTTAATAATGCACTCATACACTTATTTGAATAATTTTTTATCAAAATAACCGTGCTCCTGGAGTGTGTGACGTTTGTCTTTGGCATGTATGATAAGAATTATTCTTAGATGAAGGATGAATATGAGTTATGGATGGGTACATAAAACGAATTTTAACCCAAATTTCATTACAGCGGACTCCTCTTATATCACATTTAAAGTTCTCTTGAACCTATATACATGAGCCATTTTCCCCTTATAAGGGGAGTGGCTAAGTCAAGAGCCACCACCCATTATTAACGATAAGGAAACGTCGGGAATATTTATATGAAGAACAAATTCTATAGTAACGATGGCACTGCAGCTAAAATTGTTCGAACGTAATTGGAAAATTAGACACCATTTTTTTATTTTATTTTTTCAGAAGAAATCTTTGCAAACTAGATTATATAATAAAGTTGTGTACCAAAGACCTTCAAACTCAAGAGAGAACATTCATCGCCATAAACAATGGCAATATATTAGAGCGAGTAGTAAAGCATAAATTCTGACTAAATTCACTAACAAATAATAGGTTTGGCAATAATGTTATCAGTTGGCAAAAAAATAAGTAAATACTATCGATTTTAATACCTTAAAATCCGACTATTGATGAACGTGATTCAACTTGTGAGACTTCTTTTTTTTTTTCTTCTTCTTCTTCCTTTGAAGTAAGAGACTAAGAGCTCAAGATCACATGTTGTCTGAGTAGTCTCCGTGGCAAAATGGTAGCGTCCGCGACTCTGAGGCGTCAGGTCGAGGGTACGCGCCCAGTCACGGACTGAAGTTAGTAAGGGCATACACTCAGGGTAACGATAACATCTGCCAAAACAAGTCTTTCGCAAGAAGGCAACCGTCCTAGCCCTTGGTTTTATAAGGGAGTCCGTGACGTAAAACCGGAACACAAGTTGTCTTATAGTGCTTTCGTTATACAATCATTTTGTGTGTATTTGAGGGATGACGAGTGAACATTGATTCCCTCAGGACAAAAATTATAATTATATTGTCTTTCGGCTGCTCTAAGCAGTAGTTTACAATTAACCATTATCAACGTGGGAAAAATATGAACATAAACGCTTATTTCAATTGCACTTGCTTTTAACTAATATTTGTCTTGAAATATATTCAATATATCCTAGGAAAGAAAAAAAACACACAAATGTTACAGACGGTTATCAAAGATTAAGCATTACCGTACATCCTCAGCCTTATCGACTCATCATTTAGAGATTTCTCACCCTACATTGAGTAACCTGGACTTTTCTCAGCTGTAGCCATTTATTTAGAAATATTTTGTCAACTTCCAAAGAGACAACGTTCTCAAGTGTTTTTGTTAAGATTTTACTCTGTATTAACTGTTCAATAGATCTTACGACTTCATCGATAACAAAGAATAATTTCATAAGTCCATGAGTCAATAGCCTCTAAATCTCTCAGAATCTACAAGATCAGTGCCACCTCTGATTATTCTCAGGTTCTTTTTGCACCATAATGATTTTCTTTATATGCCGGGGGTTATTCAGTATAAACCTATTCTTAAGGTTGAGTAACATCTTGCCAAAATTGACAAGTAGTTCTCAAATAAAGCTTCTCTATTTAAGCAGGCTACATCAAGTAGATCAGCATCTAATACAGATGTTGGCATTGGAATATTTCTTCCCTGTACAAGCACTGAAGGAAATGTATGGCTTGTTCCATCAATCAAAATAATTCCAAACCAGCACGTTTGCACCCTTGGGAATATTCTAGACATGCTTGGCAACGGCTACGCAACCACATTAATGACCACTACAAGAAGTAGAGTTGGACCATGGAAGGAGAGGACATCACCTTGTGTCACATGATAAACAAAAGGAATTCAATGGTAAAGAGTTTACTATAGCTTAGGAATTTCCACAAAATGTTTAAAGGAAGCACTTATTAAGGAACCACGAGCATTTAGAATCCTTCATCAACAATTACCTCAAGAATAAAGGGAGAGGAAAATAACCCTAACACCAGAAAGGGGCCTTAACAAGGACTCTCCTTTCTAAAGAGACACATCAACAGGAGAAAAAAGTTAATAATTCTCATATCTCTGGCATTAATAAGAATGTAACCAAAAGCCAAATGACCCATCAGGAGATCTCAGGGATGAAAAAAAAATCTGAGAAGCTGCATTCACCACAACAGAAACCAAATCACCCAACAGCGCATAGGTGATACCACCTAAAGTGACAATTGGCATGACTCAAATTTCATGTACAGCATAATGGCCAACAAGAGGAATAAAACCCCTTTTCTATAAAGGTCAGGCAACCTTTCATTAGTACAACAACCAATTCAGAAGCCTGCATATGCTAGCCTCACGGTATTATAGGTAGCCTTTATGTAGAAACCTAAATGACAACAGGAGCTACTCTAGAATATATGCATAATAGGAGAAAATTAAGTGCAAATCCAAAAGTGTGAACAAATACCGACATGGAAAATTTAGAGAAAACTTCAAAGAGAGTGTTGGCTCTAAAGTACAGAAATAATAAGGAAAGAGAAATATAAAAAAAAATCATAAGATATCGATAATACAGCAGCAGAATTATTTACTGTCTCATATGGATATCGCAGAGCAAGATAGAAATCATCAGTGGAGCATGTGGGAGGGATCAGTGCCAGGAATACCAATGGTAACATGTGCTAATCAATGCAATATGCCATAACATATAATGACAATGAAGGAGAATAGGGGTATACCAGTAGAAATATTGTCATACAAGTCAGCTGGAATTGTACCAGACATATTGCAGCACATTTTTTCCCTTACATATCAGAAGTGAAAAAGAAAAACCACTCATTACAAGAATTGTCTTGTCTGACTAAAAAAAAAATCTCAGATATAACATGGCAGGAGAAAACTTAACAGACTTACTGGAAGTCCCCACCCTTCTATGAGAACATGTTTGCCTACCAGCCAAAATGCATTGCACCCATGCTATCATTCATAAATAACTACCATTGGTACGTCGTCTTCCTTAACCTACAGAAGGTCTTTCAACTTGCCAATGTGTCACTAATACTCTGCTCTAGTGGACAAGCAGATCAAAGGAAACCTTCTCTTCTGGATCAAGTTGAGTCTCCAACACCACAGCACTCGAATTAAAGTATAAAGGCACTACTCCACCCACAAACCACACGAAAACGGGACCTCCCAAGGTGTAATTCTTAGTCCCTTCCTCTTTAATGGTCTCATAGAAAAGGTCATGGATGTTACACTGCCTCCTGGGGCCAAGATCTTCAAGTATGCAGATGACTTTGCCCTCATCACAAGATGTGATAGGTCTTTTAACAAGACCCAGCTTTGCCTCAATATGATACACCAAGCCGCCATCTCCCTTGGAATTAAAACAAACATCCTCAAAACTAAGGCACTCCCCATCTGCCAGCCATAATCAGATACAAGACTGGTCACAAATAACAACCCCTTGGACTGGGTTACTAGGCACCTTTACCTGGAGGTATACATCGACAGCCCACTCTCCTTTGGTCCTAAGATACAAAATCTGTGCAACAAGTGCAAAATGCACCAGACAGTACTTCAACAAGTGTTGAGCTTATACAACAGCACAAGCTTTATTCTCCTCAAAACCTTCTACACGCAAGCCATATAGATCCTTGTGGACTATGATTGTTCTACCCTTTGGCTCCTTGAAGACCGACAATGGGCCAAGATAATGATTATCCAAAATAATACCATGTGGACCATGCTAGGAACCCCCATGTGGACTAATATAAAAAACATACATCTGGAATCCAATTTCATGCAATTAAAACACATTTCTCTACATAGAATGACCCTCTCAGTGACCAAAACCACCACGATACAACATCCTTGCCTCACCGATGCTAACTCCAAACTCGCTGTCGGACAACACCCAGACCTCTCTGCATGGACCTGGGCAGACAAGGTCTGTGCTGAGCTGGAGGCCTTAGGAGTCAAGGAGGATATCTTATCCAAAAATCAGGACACTCTTCACCCCGACTACTGATAACCTCCTCCATGGGATACCAGCCGGTCAACATAAAGATGGAGCTTCTTGACACCCCCAAGAGCTCAGTCAACCAGCTTGTCCTCAAAATCATATATAAGGACAAAATCCAGAGTTGGAACAGACACAACTCCCAAATCATCAACACAGTTGGCTCACTTAATCAATAAACTGTAGCCTCAGCTGCTGCCTTCACCACCGAAGAACATGTAGAATCCTGGATATTGTCAAAATCCTGCCCCTCACTCCAAGCTGAGCTGGTTATCATGGCCAATGCTCTTAATGTCTTCTCTCAACAAGAAACTGATCATGCCCTCATTCTCAATTACTCCAAAGGTACATTACAGGCCATGAAGAAGACGCTCCCCAGAGACAATGTGAGAATCATCAACAACATCTTTCGCCTCTACCACAGGGCTATCAGCATTGGCAGAGCCAACACCCTTGCTTGGAATCCCAGCCTCTTGGGCATCAAAGGAAATAAAGAAGCCACCCAAGCAGCCAAACTAGCCTCTCTGGACAGAGATTCAAGTATTCCTGCCCCCTGGGACCTTCCAGATAAAGACCAGGGCCACCAGATTACTCTTTAATTTACAACTAGCCAGACACTATCTGTGCACAGATCTGCCTCTACGTCGTGGTAAAAAGCCGCCACCAACCTCCAGCTCATCACCCTGCCCAAGTACCTCCACAGAACTACAGCTGTCAACATCTATCAACTGAGACTCAATACAAGTGCACCTGGCAAATACTCAAAGACCTCGTCTAAGGAGTGCACTTTCTGCCAGGAAGCTATTCTGTAACCCCTTCTCTACTACATCCTCGAATGTGAAGTCTTCTCAGATATACAGTGGAAGACTGGAGCCCCAGTAACTACTAACATTGACCCAAATGCCCCTCAAGCTCCTAGCACCATAATCAGAGCAGCAATGAACCATCTAGACAGCCCACAGAACATTATTAGTCAGTACTCACCTCCTAGATAATCAAGCAGCAGCTCATAGTCAAGCTAAGAGCTGAAGAGGATGAGAACATTCCCCTCAAACTCTCCAGCATGAGTGCAGCACACACTGGTGTGGTTCCATAGCAAACTCTTTTCCTTCTATATATTTGTTCATCCATTCATTTTTAATATTTTATATTTATAATTTTTTTTCCTATCTACCCTTTTACCCTTCCTGTCTAGTGGTCCCCCATGGGTCAAAAGTGTGCATGTGGCGCCATCAACACTCCCTTCTACACCACTATCCTATTCCAATTTTCCTCTTCCTTTCAAATCAAGGAATCTTATTAAAAAATCTTAGGAGACTACTAACCCCAGTTACAACAAATATGATGTTTTCTCTTATATCTGCAGATTGATTCACTCCAGCTCCAGATGAACTCACCTACGGGCCCATCATGGGACATCCACCCTCCCGGGTGGATATCTATAACTTACAAAATTCACAAACAAAAGATATCTAGCAGGAGTTGCTGTAATTGTAAACTGTGGCTGCTTGGTGGATGTCAGTCTCGACCTAGATAATAGAGATTGGATTAGATTACTTTATTGTATCATTTCACCAACCTTTCTACTGCAACCCACCCATGTTAGCTCAGTAAAATTATTAAAATATTTATGAATCCATCCTCCATTCTGACAGTATGATATCCATCATCATGTTGCTACACATATAACCGAGTAGTTTTGAAAAAAAGTTTTCTTTGTTTCTGTCAAATTGAAGAAATGCCTCAACTAAATATCATGAAGTAATATATATGATATTATATTATACTTTTAGATACAATAATTCGGTTGCTGGTTTTCAAGTTGTAAATCACACTAAGCTCTGGTAACAAATACAATACAGATAAGTACTTTCTACAATAAAATTGAATCTTTATTATATGTAAAAGTAAATTCCTATAGTCTACTCTGTAGTCTAAAACTAGAATAAACATGTATATAAATTCAATAAAAGTATGAACATGTCAGCACCATATATAATATCATTTTTTTCCACTGAAACTCATTATACAATTAATAAAAACAAAGTGAGTTATACTCTTAAGTCATGGCTAAGACAAACATCAGAAAACCATAAAAATAAACATAATGGTTTAATTGTAAATTATTGTAATACTTAAAAACATATACACACTTTATCATGATGAAACAAATTAATGATATAAGTTAAGAATGGCAAAATCAATTATCTATGACATCTAAAACAAACCAAGACAATCTAACGAAAATAATTCGATTCTTTTATTATATGTCTTTTACATAATCTAGTGTGAAAATTATAGATATAGTTGCTTTTAGAAGTACATGATAAACTGAAAGAATAATACAAAAAAATGTTGCAATCAAAGAACACCTCATATCTATGGAAGTACTATTCTTACTCTAACCCAAAATAATGTAGCTTAGCACCAATAGAAAGTGTGAGTGAGATAATATGCATGCATGCAAAAGTGTGATGAAAATTTATCTAATTGTAAAAAGTTTGACGAAAGTGTGACTGAAATGGAATATAGTAACTTGGCAACAATATATTTCGCTAATATATACAGGCCACTGAAAAAGTGGCTGTGACATCAAAGGAAATGCTTTAATATTTCTTAGGAGTTTTTAAGCACAGTATATCTTATTGAAAAATATATTCACTCTTCACTGACCTATTCAAATGTTTTATATAAAAATAAACTCTAATGTTTCATTAAAAAATATGGGCCATACTTCAACTTATACATATATGAAGGTAGATTTGAACATTTATCACCTATCACTGTAATTTTTATCATATTAAAACAATTACAATAGGAAATAATTTACACTACACCCTCAATTTAATGAACTAATAGGGGACACCTCGATCTGTTAAAGATGACTGTCCGTTGTTTAGTGACAACAATTGCATTATAAAAAAGAGGAGATATAATACTTTTAACCAAATAGGGTCACATTCTGTCATCTTGCAAGCATGCACAGTGGATGCCCACTATTCCTGATCAACATTAACATTTCATTCAATTTCCTCGGGCTTGTTTCAAAACACGATGTGTATTAGAACTCTTCTTATGGCATGCCAGTGTTTCTTAGTGCTGTGTGGCATCTTAAATCTCAATAAATACTTTATGTATGTTTATAAGTATTAATGTTTGTATGAAAAAAAAATTTCTCTACGACTAAACTTATTTTCAAATTCTATCAAAATATAATCAAACTTGGTTTCAAGGGTAAAATCACAATTATTTCTTAACCTTTTCACTACCTAAACTACGTTTTTCTTCTAAAAAAAAAAAAAAGTTATTGATAGTTTATATGATTATCAAAAGTACAAGTGTGTATGAGAGGGTTTATATGTGTATATATATGCATATGTATATATTGGCATAATTGTGTATGAATATGATGACTTTGGTGGAGGAGATTCAATATAATTGGGTTGTTATAAAAGTTAGCATTATAATTGACCGTTTGTAAATAATTAACTATTATGATCTGTGTCTCCCACTGAACTTTTCTTCACAAATACTATCAAAAGATAAACAAACTTGGTTTCAATAATAAAAAAAAAAGTCATTTCTGCACTTTTAATATTACTAAACCTTTTTTTTCTCATTATTCTTAAAAAAAAATTTATACTATTTATTAGATCTCAATTAAATAAGTAGCGGAGCTACTCACGACGATAAAACATGTGAATAACAAAAAATGGAGAGTTATGTTTGGACAGTGGGGTCATGCAAAGCTATAGCCACGTTAGAAATTAATTAAAACTTAACATGAGGGTTTGCCCCTCTCTTTTTTATCTCTTACTTTATTTATTTTTTGTGATTTTTTCCTCCTATTCCTTTATATCCTTAATCCCCCTTCCTTTTTTCCCCTCCTATCCTATCCCATCCTATTCCACTCCATTTACGTGAGTATGTAATCATGTGCAATTGAGGGAGGAAGTTCCCCCATAGAATGTCCGGTTTCTGAGGGTTAATCAACCACTACATGAAGCTCAACATCCAATGTGACAATGTGAAATTCGTGTATACTGTAAGTATAATAAATTCAACATATTTATCGTAATGAGTGTCTGACAGAAAAAAAAAAAGACTCAGTTATCCTTAAACATACCCAATTGATCTTTAATTTAATTATTTGTTCTTTATATAAAACATGCATATATTTAGGGCTATTATTATTATTATTATTATTATGATGGTAGCCAAAAGTACTTTTCAACTCTCTCTCTCTCTCTCTCTCTCTCTCTCTCTCGAAGCAGCGACTCTAGTCCAAAGGTGCCACGGGTGATAAATACTCTGCTGCTCCAGACTATGTCTGTTAAATCAGAAGTCCATTATATCAAGGCTCATTAATTTGAGGGTTGTGTGTACACTACTTATCCAAGGGCAGGCTTTAACATTAGTTGAGCATAAAGGAAGCGAGATTAAAGATCTGGGTGCCCATGATGACTTGTTCCTTGTAAAGATTTCTGTACAGCTTTAGAATACATTAAGAGGTTGGGCTTCATATTATTCATAGCCATAAATATAATGACTAGGATAAGAATGATTACAATGAGGGTGAAGTACACTAACTTCCTGGCTGAGCGTAGCTGGTCTTCAACAGCAGACTGACGATGTAACAGTTGATTAAGCTGGATTGAAAGATAAACAATCAAGACAGAATTTTAAAAAGAAAATGAAATGAAGTAAGATAAGTATGAGTAATAATATGGCTTTCTAATTCTCAATAATTTCAGATCCAGGAGCAACTACCTGAAGGTTTTTTGAACTTAAATAGGTCTGTCCTGGACAGTTCGATGTTAAGTCTTCCTTCAGTTACGGTTCTTTTTCTATGCCTACATCTACACTGAATATTCTTGGATATTCATTACACATCTTTTATTAACCCTTCACATCTGACTTGTCATTACACTCTCCATCTCTGTTTCTCTTTACTTTATGTATTCTTCGTGCCCAGGCCTGATGAGGGCTGTTTTATTTTATTATTTTTTTTTTGCCCGTCCTGGTGTCACAATCATAAAAAAAAAATAAAAAGAAATAAAGAGATTTATGATCTCATCCATAAAGAGATATCAGGTAAAATTTCCTTACACTTTCAGTGATGTTCAGTTAAATAAAATTTTAGGGAGAACTTGAGGTTTTTTTACTTTTCAAGCTTTTCTCTCAGTCGTTCTCATTTCAACTATTATTTAGATAGTAATATAAACTAACTAAGCATACCAACTAATCAAATTATGTTAGCACTATTGTTTCATACAGGGAGGGGAGTTACTATTTTATTAATTACATTACAGTACTGATGTCAACTCTATCCATGATTAGATATAAGGGGCAGAAAAGCTTGCCAAGCCTTTATGGCATCATATATATAAAAAACAAATATATTACAGCATTTCTCAACACCTACTACTTTACAAGAAATTTTCAAGAAAGTGAATGCGAAGTTGTACTTGTATTTCTAAATTACATATATATATATATATATATATATATATATATATATATATATATATATATATATATATATATATATATATATATATATATATATATATATATATATATATATTATTCTATTTTTGAGCAGCTGTTCTTAACTGTAGTTGAATTTGTTTTTAAGAATACTATAACTGCTCTGTATTAGGAATCTTAGCTTAAGAGCTAATGAGCAAAATAACGAAAAACACTTGAAAACTTACTTTGGAGATGACATCAATAGAAATATTCTGAGAAGCTGAAGTAGCGGACATAGCATTTGCAGTAGAATCATCTGATGATGATGCACCAACTCGTAATCGAGCTTCAAATAGATCACTTTTATTGATGGTCTGTCACGAAAAAAAAGATGAAATCAATTAGCACAAGGTGTATCCCATTAATTACAATGGGAAAATAATCCATCAGCATTAAAATCTCTCAAAATACTTTTAACAAGATAAAAAAGAAGCCACGCATGTGTTTGCTCTCCTCTATTTTGACAAGTTTGAATAATGGAAAATATCTCCATATAACTTCCCTTTTTGATCCATGATTAAGAATTCCAATGTCACATGGAAAGTTTCCAGCCATAAGAAAGGGAATGGTCTTGATATGTATTCTAAAAATATGCAATATATCGGGCAGTTCATTTTTTACTTGATGGATGGATGTATAAACGGGATATTACTTACTAAAGAGATAAAACGTAGCCTTAAGTCACCGCAATACAAACAAAGCAAACAAAATAGGAGCCACTGTGTAATTTGAAAACAATAAAATACAAAATTCACATAAAATAAGTTTTTCAAGACCGTAGAAGAAAATAGCAGTGAAATGCAAAATGCACATTAAAAAACATTAAGCAAGTTTTTTGGGAGAAAAAAATATCTGCTCATGGAGTCACCAGGTCTAAGGTTCAGTAACAGCTTCCAACACAAAAATTGGTGCAATGATTCAAATGAAAGATCTATTCTATGGAGCATATAAATTGCGTTATAAACCACGACTGTGAAGTGCATAAAGTAAATGACAAAAGAGATAAACCTGAAAAGTAATTTCTCTACCTTAAGCAGACGGTTAAAAAATAAGAAAAATGATGGCCAGATTGTTTCATATTGATGGAGAGTTAGATGATGCCATGAATGAGAGAGCTTTATTTTCTGAATATTTTAAACGAATGGAAATCTTGTAGTTAAGTATTTATACACAAAATACTTAAAATAACCACCACCATGCAAGGCATTTGTACAGAAAAGGCCATATATTATGCAACTTACCATCAATATACTGTGTAGCAACATCGCTTTCTGTTTAAAACAAAACATGACACAAATGATAAAATATGTATATGCTGCTAAATCTAGCACTGCTTAAAAATTCCTACAAAAGAAACAAGGAGGAAGCCCTTCAAAGTGCTCAAACTTCAAAAAGGAGTAGGTGCTATTAACTTACAGACAATCAACCTTCAGATATTTTCTTCCAAAGTTTTTTAATACACTGTATTTTCCCGACAGTGTTAGGAGAGTTCTTCCTTATAAAAGATGGTAAAACTTTAATCTCTTCAACAGTAAATGCTCACTCACATTCACATTTACAGATATGGCCACTATTATAGCAAACGAGATTAAACCACTGTTCAGTTCCGGTTTTACGTCACGGAATCCCTTTTCTACCAAAGGCTAGGACGGTTGCCTTCTTGCAAAGGACTAGTTTTGGCAGATGTAATCGTTACCTTGAGTGCATGCCCTTGCTAACCTCAGACCGTGACGGGGCGCGAACCCTCGACCTGACGCCTCAGAGTCGCAGACGCTACCGCTTGAGCCACGGTGACTACAAACGAGATTAAGCCACCGCCAAGGATATTTCCTGAACTAAGCCTCAGACTTCGCTAGTTTACCCTCCCCATCGTGAAGCTTTAGTCGCCTACCTACGTTTGTTAGAGGACATTACATACTACTTTCTGCCAACTCATTCTATTCCTTACATGCCTCTAATCCTCCTGGATGTCGATACTTTTCCTAGATGCCACATACACACCCTGTCCAAACCTCAACTTCAAGATTGAATACATGAAAAATTCAACCAGTAAATGCTCCCCACAATAATTCAGGAATGGTTTCCTAGATGGAGCATACACAAGCAGTCCCTACCTCACCTTCAAGGTTGAATATCTAATAAATCCAACCCATAATTAATCTTCATGGGAATGCAAGGATGCGATTTTTTGAACCGAGACAAGTAATGTACCAAAAATATATATAGAAAAGCAGAAAGAGATGCACATAATTTAATGATCTAGAGAAGAATTCTGACAGAGTACAGCACTAGGAAGCATAAAGGTACATGAGAGAAAGGATATAAAAAAATGTATCCCAGGACAGTCAAGAATATGTACATAATAAGATACTTAAGCGAGGAGTAGTGTAAGAACTGTGATAACTAAAAAAGAAAAACAAAAAGTTTTAGATTTTAACACCCTGATCTAATGTAATTGCAGGACAGCAGCATCTTCCACTCAGTAAACCAAATTCCACTAATCAATTTTAACACCAACGAAAAACCGATCCTACCTGACCAATGACAGCTATTTCTAGTTATAACCCTTTATAACTGCCAACCACTATCAGGGGCTCAGGAAACTTTTTCCAACATTGCATTGTCTCATTACAGACAGTTACATCCATTCCCAGATGACTTTCAACATACTCATTAACTGCTGGGAAATCCAAGACCAAATGCACCTTTTCCTTATTAACCTGAATGATTATCATTAAAGGAACAATGCCTTAATCAGCAGTTTGATCATTTCACTCCTAAAGCCTCCCTTCATATATTCAACTCTCAAATTCTTGATCAAATGTGTTTGTAAGTACTGGCATCTTACTATTCTTCCAGCACCACTTAACTGTCCAATGAATTCCATGAAAATTCGCAACAAATAGACATCCTCAATCATAAATAAACTGTTTATTTTTTTTTTGCTCTCCCATGGAAACTGCCACAATATATTTATCAACTCAATTACAAGATTTTGCATTAGGAATGCGAATTTTCCCATCCATTAAATCAAAGCCACCTAACTCCTCAATCAAGTCCATTCCCAAGGCAGCATCAATGCCCTCAAAATACTCCTCTGTGACTATTCAATCCACCATCACAGTCACTCCATCCACCACTACAGGAATTACAGCAGACCCTATGCACCGAAATATCATGTCCATTATTTGTTCCCACTTGATCAACAACTCTTTGTGCATCACACACCCACGAGGCTAATGTGGTTCACGAACAACATCTATCGACAAAAGTTTTTATCCATTTCCCCACTACGATTGCATTAATTACAGATAGCACCATTAATCCCTTTTCTGGAAGAACTTCCGGTACAAAAGTTCTCCCTGTGGTGTTTCCCTGTTCACTAGAAGCTAAGTGCCTTTCATTACCACACATCCAACAAGTAACTTTTGCCTTACTCCTACAAAACTTTAACAAATGTGGCCCTCCAACTGTAAGCAAAGATATATCTTAAATTTTAGTTTTTACTCTAAGTTTCTGGACACTGGCGCCGGCAAACCTATGACAAACGCCCTCAATAGCAACTTTTTCTGATGCCACACCAGCTAAATAAGTCAATTTTCTTAACTCCATTAAATAACCTCCAACCGGCTAGTTACGTCAATATCTCCTTGACAACTGCTCATAAGCCTGAAATGGGTTTGTGGTAATGCCTACATCAAGGCATTCTCTATTGCCTTAACCCTCTTTTTATTTATCATCACTCAACTCGCTATACACTCAGTGTCTGGCTGAAGAAGGGTTCAGGTTTAAGGCCACTCTTGTTCATTGTATTGGTATATGACCAACCAGTCTGTAAGTCCATTCTTTAATGTTTGCAAATTGTGACGAAAGTAAGAGACGAGGACAATGGTAGAGAACTTCAGGAAGACCTAAATAGTCTGCATGAGTGAACAGAGAAGTGGTTTGACTACTCAATGGCAGGCGCAGAACTTCAAGAGACAGAGAATGAGAGAGATCTAGGAGCAAACATACTAGCAGATTTGTTTCCAGAAATGCATATAAATGGCATAGTAAGGACTGCATGTACTCTCTTAGCAAATGTAAGGGTAGGCTTTAGACACAAGGACAAGGAAATGCTCAGAAATATTTATGTAACTTATGTGAGTCAGAAGCTTGAAAATGCAGTACCTTTTTGGAATCCGCACTTACAAAATCCCTCCTACTCAGCGCCGCCTTTGGCACTTTGAGCGCACCCAATATGAAAATTAGCGTAACTTCCTCTTTGACTTCCCATGGGATGACTACTGCTTTCGGTCCCGCATCCCTGATCAGGTAGTTCTATAAGTTGTCGAGATCATGACCTCGGAAATGGATGCGTACATCCCCTCTTCTACAAAAACTTTCTCTCCCCCTAAACCTTGGTTTAACTGTGCCTGCTCCATGGCTATCCAGGCCAGGAATCGGGCACACCGATCTTACCAAGCCTCTCCTTCAGATTTAACTCGCTCTCCTTTTATTATTGCTAGGAATCGCTGTACTGCTCAGATTCGAAGGTCTAAGGCTTCCTTCATAAGATGGAAAGTTCATGACCTTAACCCCTCTCCCACTGACAAATGCTTCTGGTAATTGGCCAAAAACTTCTCCAAAAACCTCTGTAACTTAAGCTTTCCCCCTCTCATTCATTCTGACGGTTCTATAGTTTGCTTTCCCACTGACAAAGCCATTCTCTTTGGCCTTCATTTTTCTGCTAACTCTTCTATAAACGATTCCAGTGTACCTGATCCTCAATCTTTACCCCTCTCTAACCCTATGCCCTCCCTTATCCTTTCTCCACACAAAGTTCATAAGGTTCTTAGCTCACTAAAGACAAACAAGGCATCTGGTCCAGATGGTATCCCTGCAAGGTTCCTTAAGGAGTTTGCAGATGAACTGACTCCCATGCTTTGCTGTCTTTTTCAGCTCATTATGTCAACCAGTATCTATCCTCCCTCTTGGAAGCATGCTCTAGTTCAACCTGTTCCTAAGAAGGGTGACCACTCTATTCCTTCAGACTACCGACCTATTGCCCTAACCTCCTCTATTGATAAAGTTTTCGAAACTTTGCTCAATGCTCACTTCCTGAAATACCTTGAATCTAACTCACTTCTTTCTGATCACCAGTACGGCTTCCGCAAGTCAGTATCCACTGGTGACCTCCTGTCCTATCTTACTCATGTATGGTCATCTTCTCTGAGGAACTATGGGAAATCCTTTGTTGCCACCCATGATATCTCTAAGGCTTTTGACAGAGTCTGGTACAAGGCTCTGTTGGCCAAACTCATTGCCTATGGCTTTATCCCTTCTTTCTGTTCTCTGATTTCCAGTTTTCTTTCTGACTGTTCTATATCTGTAGTTGTTGATGGTGCGACAGCTAGCCCTTTCTCTGTTGCCAATGGTGTTCCACTGGGCTCTGTTCTTTTACCTACTCTGTTCCTTCTCTTCATCAATGATCTTCAACAATCCCCCTCTTCCTCTCTTCTTCATGCCTCTGCTGATGATTCTACCCTTCACTTTTCCTCTGCCTTTTCTTCACAACCTTCATCTGCTACTCGTAATCACTCTTTCTTCTACTCTCAACTCCGATTTGCAGAGGGTATCTGAGTAGGGCACTCAAAATTTAGTTAAATTCAATGCCTTTAAGACACAGTTTCTGGCTATATCTTTATCTTCTTCTCCTCCTGATAACCCTATTGTCTCAGAGACTAACGAAATTTACCCTCTTAATTCTATCAACATATAAGGAATCCATATAGCCTCTAACTTGTCTTGGAGGAATCACATAATCCAAATTTCTAAATCTTCATCCAAAAAATTGGGGGTTTTGTTTCGTTTCCGTCATTACTTTTCCTCTTTACAGCTACTTAAGTTTTACAAAAGTCTTATTTGTCCCTGCATAGAATACTGCTCACACATCTGGGGTGCTTCATCTTATACTTATCTCCTTGATAGAGTTGAATTTAAGGCAGTCAGACTCATTAATGATCCTTCTCTTACTTCTAATCTGGATTCGCTCTCTCTTTGCCGTAAGGTATCTTCCCTTTCTCTTTTCTATCGCTACTACTTTCATCGCTGCTCTGATGAGTTGGAGAGTTGCATCACTCCCCCACTGCCGAGGCCGTATATTACTCGCCAAGCGGTCTCATCTCACAGGTACTGTGTGGAGATTTGTAGTTCGCGGATTTGTCGGTGCAGCGACTGCTTCTTCCCATTTACCTCCAGACTCTGGAATTCTCTTCCTCCTTCTGTCTTTCCTAATTCTTATGACCTATCATCCTTTAAAATGCGGATCTATTCTCAGGGCCTAGTCCTCCATATCTCTGGGTCCTCTGTATTTTGACTGGTTTTTTTGTCTGTCATTTTCCTTTGTGTGATAATACTTCGTCCCTGCCTTGTCCTTATCCTTTTTCTTTGCCTTCATCTTGGTATTTTCTTGTGCCCGGGCCTTTATTGATTAGGGCAGTTTTTGCCTGTCCCGGTGTCACACTCATAAAAAAAAAGATATTGTCCAAGCTCTTTGACTAGGAAAAATAAGAGAATAATTGCCAATTAAGAAATAATTTACCCACTATCGGAAGATTTCATTAATGCAGCTTATCTACTCTACCCAACAGATATTGAATTAAGAGTTTGGACATGGTAATTCCAAAGGAGGAAACGGTGTATTTTTTCTAAACTCTATATGAGCTGGGGTTTAGCCCCCATTGCCTGTAGAGACTATGAAATAGATCACCACAAAGAGTATGTGGTTGAAGCTACTCATGTTGTCTCTTTCCAAAGAGCTATGCAGTCCTGGATTGGCTATGCCTCCACCAGTGAGAGAGATTCTTGTCGGGATGTATGGAGACAAACAGAAAAAAAAATGTATTATTAGAATTATTTCAGTAATCCTCAGCATCCACTTGGTTTTGAGATTTTTTTTTACTTTATAATTGTCCACTGATTAAAATTCACTAATGTAGATTACAATCCTGTTGAAGTGAAGAAACAGTACCTCAATAATAAGAGTTAGTGAAGAGGAATAAAGGAGGGATGAACAAACAATTACATTATCAGTTATTTTTTTTAGCCACAGTACACCTCAAGGAAGGGATTAGGATGGGAAGGATATGGTGAAACCCTCCCACCTTTCCCTTTATTCAGTTTTGGAAATCCTGGTAGCCTCAGTGTGATATGGCATAAAGGAAAAATAAACAGAAATCCTAAATAAGAAGAGTACAGTATGAATTTTATTTCATACAAAATATATTCCATTTCTATATATAATTAAATGTATAGGTACTCTTTGTGTAGATATAAGCCTTTGCTCCAAGTAAAAAACTATAATCAAATTTTGTTGAGAAGATAAAATGTGATCATGCCAGACATCCATATTGTTTCTCATAACTTCACAGTTCAAACACTAAAATAGTTATGTATGATTACCTTAAACAACTGGGAAATATCCTGAGACGAGAGGTCACTCGATGATGTAGTAGCTCCCATCACCAAGAACTTATCTCGAACTAAAGTTGCTGGAGATGACTGTTCAATCAAAGTAACTCCTATATCAATTTGGTAACCTGGTTCTAAGATACCAACAGAAGGCTTCACTCTATACTTCTCAGGAGAAGTTGTCTTTAACTGCAATAAATGACCAAATGCATATATTGGTATTATTTTTTCTAACTACAAAATTTCTCTACATTTTTTCTAATTACTAATATGCTGCATGAGAGATAAAATTAAATCATATATTTTATAAATGAGAATTGAGAAGATCAATCAGCATAAATTATCAAGGTACTAATCATAAATTGTAAAGCTTGCATATAAAAGAGTAGAAATACTCTCAAAAGTTGCTTCCATATAAGGTCAATTTCCATATTATGCAACACAATAAGGAAAAAATTATTTATATAAAAAAATACGAACCTTATTTACTAATAGTTCTGTATGTGTAATCTCCCTATCTCTCTCAAACATTCTCTCTCTCTCAAATCCACTACTGCCTATTAAATGGGAGAAGCTACAGGGTGTCACCATTGCTCGTCTCACCGATGTGTGTTGTTTCACTATTTCCTCGTCAAAATATTGAGGCAGCAACAAATATAATCCCCCTCTGTTTCGTCTCTTTCTTCAATAGATAGCGCTAATGGCACATGACGTCACGAATTCATTCTATCTCCGATATGTGCTTAGTTGTTTGTTTTAATCTATTATCTGCCATTTGAGTGCTGTTTTGCTTTATTTATAGTGTACTTTGAATTAGATATGGCAGATAAAGGTGGTGGAATTCATAAACTGTTGTGTTTACCTTTGAGAAGATGGAATAAATCCTTTTATTTTCCATCTTCCTTCCCCCAACCATGATCAGCTGCTGTTATCAAGTGTACTGTAACTACTGTATGTGTTTTCCTTTAATTTTAGAGTATTATTGCATGTATCTCATTTCATTTTCGCTTTATTTTCCATTATTGTTATTTCTAATTTATATTTACATATGTATATATACAAATCCTCATTTTATAAGACATAGCTGTAGGATGGCCGATCCTTATTTGAACCTAATTACATTAATTTTCTCCTTCGTCGTTTTTCTCTTATTAGTCGCGTTTTCATGGTCCCAGTTAGCGACGAACAACAATGATTCTCTGTATCGCATATACTACTCCAATACTGTTAGGGTGGGAAGAAAATGTGGAAAAAAAAAACTCCCACATTAATAATTCGTAAGTGCAAACTGTGTATGAGATTAGAAGCCTTATGAAGTTATATCGGAAGTGCAGTACGTATCCTCTCACAATAAATATCTGAACTGCAGTAAATAATGCACCTTTCAAAGAAAATTTTTTTTTCTAGATTCTCCACCCACGGTTGTAGTAGAGAAGCAAAAAGTATCTGAATTCCAGATCAAAACTTAGCACGAGGGTCTGCCCCTCTCTTTTTTTATCTCTTACTTTATATAATTTTCGTGCTTTTCCCTCCACTTCCCTTATATCCTTAATCCCCTCCCCTTTTTCTCCTCCTATCCTATCCCATCAAACAAACAAACACCCACGGATGGGTGGAACGGGTCATGGAGGACCCATAGGGCGGTCGCCAACCGGCACAGGTCCCAAACCCCTACTGTGGTGGCCAGCCACAGCAGTAAGCTCCCCAGTAAACAGCTTAAACTCTCTTGCCTGGACGAGGCGCTTTAATAGCATCTTTCCCACTTGGGAGCATATATGACTTAAAATTTAGTGTCACAGAGTCTTTTGAAAAGGATGGCTACAATAAACAACTTTGTGATTTCTTTCATTTCTATATTTATAAAGTAACTCTCTTACAAAGGCTGTTATATGACCATATTTTATTTGGATATAACGAGAAATGTTCATAATAAGAAACTGACAAACCTATTAATGATTTTCTTTTTACAAATATGATTGCAACTTTTGTTTCAAAGCACTGAATTATCAGTAATTACAAATTATTGTCTGTGGATATGTCAAATATCTGAGAGCTTCAAGGTTCTTGGTATATTTAGGTAAACTGAAAAATTATATTTTGGCAACTTTTTACATATACGAAGTCTCTTGATGAAACTTGGTGCAAATGGTGTATTTAAGTATGGATCACATGGCGGAATTACTCACTAAAAATTCTCATGATATCAACAACAATGTCATATATGTTAGATTCCTGTTTTTAATTGTAACAAATAGTATATAGGACAAACTTCAAGGCCCTTATATGTGATAAACAAACAATATAAATTATATGTAAAAAATGGAAATAACAATAGTTAAGTTATAGTATTTACCAAATAGATTGGAATTTTGTTTTCTATAATCCTGAAATGTAATTATACCATAACTAGAAATAATCTAAAATTGCTCTAGCCACCTTAATAAAAACAATTTCCAAATCTAAAGAGGCTTTTTTACGTTTGATCTTTAGAATTTACGATATTTTCCAGGGATTTAAAGAATATATTAGTTGGTCCTCAACAGCTGCATTTATCTGTAAATAGTGGTGTTTAACTGCTTAAATATACATCTGTTCTTACATTGAGATTTGCCTTGATTTCAAAAGCTGTGATTAAAATTATTTTTCCATGATACTTTAGCTGTCTATGATGAAATAGAATTATATATATATATATATATATATATATATATATATATATATATATATATATATATATATATATATATATATATATATATATATATATATATATATATATATATATATATATATATATATATATATATATATATTCCACACCACTTCTTTTACTACCAAGTCCAAAGGCAATTACAGTATTCAATTTTACCTCTGTATCACCTAAAGATTGCTATCTTTTTATTATTTCACAGAACTATACATCCTTTCATATAACAGTATTTTAATTTGCTTATACTTGACATTCACTTCCACACGTTTTATCTCTCTTTCTCTATAGTTTTTCCTCAATAAGAGCATCTTATCCTGTGAAAATACATCACTTCTCCTCTTCTCAATTATTACGCTACTTATTGTGTCTTGCAGCAAAATTGTATTTCAGGAATAGCTAACATGCCTTTTCAAGCTCCCCATGCCTATTATGCTGCATATGACATGAAGGAAGTACGAAGAAGAAAGTTTCTCCTAATTATTTTGAGATTCACACTACTGGTAATTTTACAAGAAATGTGACATTTTACTGCACATGAATTATAAAAATGCAAACTTTGAAAAGTGTAAGTAATTTACCTTGAAAGCCACAGGAGTGTCTGTAGGATTTGTTAAGACAATGTTGGCAGCGGCCCCAGTGCGACAGCTCTTGAAGATCAGTTCATCACTGGGGTCAAGTTCAAGGCACATACCTAATAAATATTAAAAGCAAGGCAATATTCGTTGCAACCATAAATGCAAATTATATACAAATAGCAATCACAGACCAAACGAAATTTAGAAAGATACCACTATTTCAATTAAATGAACATAGTTTACATTAAATCCAGTACTGTGTATGTAATAAAGTAGCATAACTATAATTTTCTATAAATATGAGTGTATTTCTATTTATTTTGAGACTAGTTTTTTTTTTACATATTATATGGATTTCAGCATTGATTCTAACAATTTTTCATAATTGTTAATGTTTTTGAGTGCAAATACTCCAGGACATTTTGAAGTTTTTGTATATTATGTAACAATTATGATTCATATTGTCAGTGTTTACAATGCAATACGTACTTAAAGATAATATTTTTGATTAATAATTTGATAAAATTAATTATATATAAAGGAAGAACTTAGATCATTTTCAGATTTGAGACGCACTTGTTATTAGCGATTTTCATCTAAGAATGTTAACGTGTCTTGAAATATATTATTATTATTATTATTATTATTATTATTATTATTATTATTATTATTATTATTATTATTATTATTATTATTATTATTATTAGTATATCTCTCTTATATTATAACTTCTTCAAGTAAAAGTAGGAGCAATGAATGCCTTCAGTCCTTTGCAAAAAGCGAAAATTTTATTTGCCACAAATCCCATGCTAAGCAGAAATAAAAAAGAGATTTCTTAATTCAAAAGAAAATTTTTTCTACAAAAGTACTTTTTCTGTCATAACTTATTTACATACTAAACGCATGAGTCCATTTTTACTATTCATTATAATGGATACAAAATAGTAGGAGGGTTTGCCCCTCTCATTCCTCCCTCTATTTAATTTTCGTGCTTTTCCTCTCAAGTCTTTCCATTTCTATACCCTCCTCTTCAGTGATGACATCCTCTCTGAGTTTCCTCTCCCTTTTCTATCCTATCGCTATGAATGAATGAATAAAGAACTTCTCCTTTAAATATCGCAGTAATTCTTCCAGTAATATAATGTTTATACTTTTAATAATTGCTTATGCATGCAGATGTAGTCATATCTGTTATAAAAAGAAACTTTAAACATAACATAATATTGTTTTTAGGCTCTACGTTGGCTTGTTATCTACGTGTCTTGAATCTACATTGGTATCCGATCTACACTTTATATTGTGATCTATAACCTAACCTAACCTAGCCTATCCTCTATTTAAAATTTTTAGTCGATGTACATTATTTTTTGTATGAGATTGACACCGAGACAGACAAAAACTGCCCTCAATAAAGGTTCAGGCACAAGAAAATACCAAGATGAAGGAAAAGAAAAAGGTTAAGGACAAGGCAGAGATGAGGTAATATCACACAAAGGTAAACGACAGACAGAAAAAAGTAAAGTACAGAGAACCCAGAGATATGGAGGACTAAGCCCTGAGATGACGATAGATCTGCTTTTTGAAGGATGATCGGTCATAAGAATTAGGATAGACAGAAGGAGGAAGAGAGTTCTAAAGTCTGGAGGTAAATGGGAAGAATCAGTAGCTGCACCGATCAATCCGTGAGCTACAAATCTCCACATAGTACCTGTGAGATGAGGCCGTTTGGCGAGTGTTACATGGCCTCGGCAGTGGGGGAGTGATGTAACTCGCCAACTCATCAGAGCAGCAATGGAAATAGTAGTGATAGAAAAGAGAAAGGGAAGATACCTTACGGCGAAGAGAGAGAATCCAAATTAGAAGTAAGAGAAGGATCATAATGAGTCTGACTGCCTTAGATTCATCCCTATCAAGGAGATAAGTATAAGAAGTAGGACCCCAGATGTGTGAGCACTATTCTAAGCAGGGACCTTTATAAACTTTAAGTAGCTGTAAAGACGAAAAGTAATGACGGAAACGAAGCAAAACCCCCTATTTTTTGGATGAAGATTTAGAAATTTGTATTATGTGATTCTTCCAAAACAAGTTAGAGGCTATATGGATTCTTAATATGTTGATAGAATTAAGAGTGTAAATTTCGTTAGTTTCGAAGACAATAGGGTTATTAGGAGGAAAAGATAAAGAGATAGCCGGAAACTATGTCTTCGAGACATTGAATTTAACTAAATTTTGAGTGCTCCACTTAGATACCCTCTGCAAATCCGAGTTGAGAGTACAAGAAAGAGTGATACGAGACTGATTATGAGTAGCAGATGAAGGTTGTGAAGAAAAGGCAGAGGGAAAGTGAAGGGTAGAGTCATCAGCAAAGGCATGAAGAAGAGAGGAAGATGGGGATTGTAGATGATCACTGATGAAGAGAAGGAACAGAGTAGGTGAAAGAGCAGAGCCCTGTGGAACACCACTGGTAACAGAGATAGGGCTAGATGTCTCACCATCAACAACTACAGATATAAAACGGTCATAAAGAAAACTGAAAATACCTACAGTGTAGATATTTTTTCTTGTAGATAAAAAGCCAAAGTAGCACCGTCTTCATCCTTTATTCTGATATACATAGCTAATAACAAAAAATTTAATCAAAATACCATTTCTATTTGAAACAATGATTAACTCAATTTAATTTTCTTGATCCTGTCAATTGCGAGTTAACAAGGTTTTGGTGTATATTTCCATGATGTGAAATGGCTTTCCTTTTGCATTTGAATATATATAATCTTCTCTCCTTTTTTAATGCCAATCAATGAGATGCAAAAAATAAAACACATGCCTACTTCTCTCGCTTTTAAATTATGCCACAAGAATGATTATTGAAATTCTGTTTTATAATTGCAACAAAAAACATTTTACTGCTTATGGACATAGTTAACTATGAATCAGTGAGATCTGGAACAAATTTTTGTTGCAATAAAATTTAGTGTATATAAAAAATGGATCATGTCAAGATTAGCGAACCCAACATCTCCATGTCAAGAACAGTGAACCCAATGATTCCCATGCAAAGAATGGCCAACCCAAATGTCTTCATGTAAAGAAAAGTAAACCTTTGACAAGGTATGTCTTATGAACTTATTTGTTCACAAATGAACAATTAAACTAACAAAATATTCAATTTCTATAAAAAAATTATGTTAAAAAACTTAGTTATTGAAAGGATACTATATGGCGATTGCATTGCAGAACCCTGATAGCCTGTCAACCATATTTCGTTCCATCCACATGAAGTTATTTAAATAACCTTGTAGCAAAGTGTGTCTGTACCCTCACATATTCTTAATTTTAGCCTTGTGCTTTGCCCAGTATGATTCTATATGCCGTGTGTGAATGCCTGTCTGCAGGTCAATGAAGTGCAAAGAATTATTGACAATTCTGTGGTGGTAGTTTGGATTATGATCTAGATTTCTGTAAGCCCGCCATTCATCGCTGTGAATACTTGATCCAGGTTTCACGACTTTTCCGATTATTGGCAGGAGTGTCTGTTGGTTTCTGTGCTCAACTATTTCCATATTCCCATTTGCTGGTGATGTGCTAGTATCTACCAAGGCAAAAATCCAGACTTGACAATTAGGTTTCCTTCTTCGATGGTGTTTAAGTTAATGTGAAGAGTACGATTCATTAATTTGAACTGCCATCCCAGGTCCACCAAGTTTTATAGCACTAAGCTCAAAATGTCTCGTGCAGACCTCTTTGAAAAAGTTATTGAAATGGCTGGTACCGAAGTGTTCATGTATAGAACAGCGAACCCGATTATTCCCATGTAAAGAATAACGAACCCAATAATTTTCTTGTATAGAATAACATACCCTGTAGTGTTTGGTTCGCTAATCTTGACATGATCCAAAATAATTGTGGAATAAGCTTTAATAACCTCATCTAAGAATAAAAAGCCTCAAATCCAAAGTGTTTTGGTTCTAATCCAAAAAGATAAATAAAAAAAAGATAGGCTTCAGAGTTCATATAGTACTTATACTTACTTTCATCGCCTGGTGTTATGCTCTTTGGCACCATCTTGGCTCTGATGGGAGAAGATAAGACCTTACCATCGGCAAAATGAACCTGCAAAAATATTACGTATAGAGAAATAATACTTTTATCTACAATGGCAACAGAAAAAGAAGACTGTAGACTGCCATACTCCCCTAATAATAGTATCGAGAAGTTAGTCTGATTAAAACGCAAATTTGTACAATGGAAATTTGAGAAAAACAAAATTGCTCTTATATATTTTCATGATAGAAAAAACATCTTCCAAAATATGCGATGATAGTTTATACATGTACTCTATAAAGATACTTATACAAAATTCCGTCACAACTGAAACTTATTCGAACAGTTGTAAAAACAATATAGAAGAATGGGTAAAGAAAGAATAACGTAGTTTACGAATAAGTTACTTTATTTGTCGTCAAGGAATGAAGAGTCCTATGGATATTGCACTTAGAAAAAATAGGGAAGGGCACAGGGTTAGAAAGGTGTAAAGTAAGAAGATTAGGTACATTGGAATCGAATATGAAATTACTGGCAGAAAAAAAGCAGCCAAAGCGGGTGGATTTATCAGTGAGAGAGATACCTATGCACACCATCACTGTAAGCCTCCCCATCTGGTTCAGCTAGCGGAAAAGCAAGAGTGAGAAAATTTCATCAGTGTTAAAAATCAGGATAACTTACATCAGGAGGAGATGTTGTAGGAAAACTACCATAAGAACAAAGCATAGAATGTTGCTCAAAAATTTAAGTCTTGAAACCTAAAGCTAAAATTTGCAGAGGAAGGACAAAAGATTAAATTAAAGGATCAATTGGAAAAGGCTGAAGGATGTATTTGCTAAGGAAATGAAGGGATAATATTACCCACAGTTTTTACGAAAATAAAATAAGCTTTTAATATCTTTTTATGATCATACGTTCACATTTGTACCTAGTAAAGGAACGTGGCTAGAATTTCAGTTAATTTATCATCCTGTCAAAGTCGATCATAAAATCAAACATTTGTGAGTCACAGAGGTCGTAAGTTGACAAGAGACTATTCTATCTCTGAATCTGCTACCCATTTGTGATCCGCAATTGTGTCCTCTTAGATCATCTTAAATAGCTTAGATGTTGGCTGTCTAGTAGTCGAGACATATAAAGCAATATTTCCAAAATTGTAAGCCAAGGCAAGGAGAGTACCATGTGCAAATAGAAATTATTCATCAAAATCACATGTTTTCCTTATGCTAATTCTCCTTAAAATAAGATTTGCGACTAGAATAAAGACAATATTGTCTGGATCTGCAGTTTTATTTGTAGTTTTTAGATCATGTAGTTACTTTATTGTAATTACCTAAGTGCACTTGCGTGAAAAGTCCTATGCTCACAACTCCCCTTCTCCTGGTCAGTTCCATTTTTATACTCAGTGATACTTATCATGAGAAACAGTACCGTTGTAAAGCATCTCATGGCTTGAAGGGTTACTATTTTCTGTATGATACGTTTCCCTAATATACTTCCTCATGCTTTCTGCACTTTCCCGTGAGTAGTCATGCTTCACCTGTCCCATAAATTAACTTGTTTCTTTATTAGGAGTATCACTCATCCACATCCACCATGGCACAGTGATGTGGAAGTTATGCCCTGGGAGTTGATATGGCAGCATGACAACCTATTCTACAATTCTCTGTGCAATGACCTCCAGGCTCCGTATCATGGCTCTCTTGCCATCTCTTTTCATTGTCAGAGCTGGAGGCTGCAATTGAGCCAAAATTGGGTCACGGCAACCCTGGTACCGGCAAATGTCTCCCTTTCTCCACATGCACCACGTTTTGCGGTGCCCTCTGCTCTGGAGAAATGTGAGGTTGAAATGTCTTCTGCCACATTCAGGATGTGGAAGCTATCCAAGGAAACCAGGATATTCCTCAAGAAGGTTGTCCAATCTTGAAGCCATCATACATATCAGTCTCAGCTGTTTGTTGGCTCTTCTACAAACCTTGACTTTTAACTATACCAGAGATATGTGGATGAGTCTTACTTGCATGCAAGCCTTGGATAATATCGATGCATTAGTCTAGTGGTTACTAATCAGGCAGTACTGTGTAGTGAATGTTTCAGGGATTTCTAGGCTCCAGATGAACCTATAGGTCTATATTTCCAAAGATATTCATCGTTGGTATTAGATTGTGTCTTTAAGTGCCCTGAGAGAAATCACAAGCTATAAGATTATATGTCTTCACGTAATTTAATTGGATGTTTGAATGACCCAGTGTAAAAAGGGAAATTTATCAGAATTTTTTTTCATATGATAAAGAGATAAACTCAGATCCAAGTATTCAGGCGTCGAGGCTATCATGAGAGATGCAGGTATTACCGAGTCTTATTCGCACCATTTTTCACCTACCCAGGCTGCAACAGCAACATAGGATGTCAATGAGGAGGTAGAAGTCGCTGCCACACTCATGACATTCCAGCCACCTCCATCAAGAGCTTCAGAAATTGAGGGAACTTGCATGTGGATAAGAGCTCCTGCCCTGCCAGGGTGTTAGCTGTCTTAAATGCCAAAATATGGAGCACTTAAAGAAGTGCTGCAGAAGGAAATAGAAGATTTCCTATGAAGAAGTATCTAGTACTGTGGTGGTGGCATATACGATGTCCCTCCATCCCCTCCTGGTTGTTTTTAGTTTCCTAGTCCAGTGAGGGGGTGACCATCCCCACAATGGCTGCAACCAACACAGATGATTAGAATTGTGTGACAAGGATTGAAGAATGTGGCAGGCACCACCTGTGATGTATAAGCATTGCAGAGTGCCACATTGCCTAAGGTGGTGTATCTCAAGTTCAGGAGAGTTATTTTGTGAAATCTGCTCCATACCTATTCTTATCTCTGACTGCTTGTAAGAACCTGAAGCTGGTCTCTAGCTCCTTCCCACACCATATGCCTATCACAGCCCCCTCTCAGTGGAAAAACTAACCTTCCCACCATCTTCTCTTACCATGCCCCTCTCGCCCTTGGAGAAGAATGTTGCACGGCATTAAAAGTGGCTATTTCAACATTTCTCATCATCCATCTTCACCACTACAAGGTCCCCACTTCCTGTAATGTTCAGACCTCCGCACCACATACACTTGACCCCTGGATCCCGCCCCTATGCTTATCACACACTTACTGACATCCCCAATCATTGGGAAGTGGAGGTGAAGACACAACTTGATGAAGATGTACCACGAGGCATCATCCAACCTCTCCCATCTGGGGAGTTGAATGAGTGGTGCACTGGGATGGTGGTAGTGCCTAAGAAAGATGGCCACCCCAGACAAACTGTTGATTACTAACACCTTAATGCCTTGTATTTGAAGGAGACTGGTCACACCCTTAAGCCCTTAGACACAGTATATGGTGTCCCAAAAACTCCTTCAAGACAGAGGTGGATGCCCTCTGGAGCTTCCACCAGGTTGAATTAGACGAAGAAAACAGAAAATTGACAACTTTCATCACACCCTGGTGGAAATATCATTATTGCCACACCATCAAGACCACAGCTCTGCCTCTCATACCTATACCTGACAGTTCAACAATGCAATACAAGACCAGTTAGCTCCTTTCCTAGTTACAACAATCATCACAGGACTTTTTGGGGGGAACTCCTAAAGAAACTGAAAACCAAGTAGGTGCACTAGGGTGACCTGGTTCAATTGAAACTTTGCCATGTACAGGACACCATCTGCCAGCTGGCAAAGGATGAACTTACCTACTACAACAAGATATTCCCAACCATGACAAGCATTGACAGGAGCAGAAAAGGTATCAGCTTCATCATTTACAGCAATATTACATGTGTACCTCATTGGATACACCTTTCTGTTGCAAAGGAGGTTGGTGTCTGGCTCTGTGTGGTAGCTGTCACCTAACCCCCAAAGTGACTGGATATGTTGCACTAGAGGGGGAGGCTCTGGCAGCCTACTGGTGCCTCCACAAAGTGAGACTATCCCAGTTCCACACACAAAGAGATAGAGGACATTGTCTTATACATCTAGTTGAAGATAATATATTTTTTTTTATTGACAAGGAGGGACAGGAAAAAGAACGTATATATTAGAGGGACAGTGGAGATAGGACGATGTGGGGAATTGGTGAGAGAAGTGAGACAGATGATTTAAGAAAGGGCTGAGGAGATAAAGGGTACGTAGAAATAAAGATGATGGGCATGGATGTACCAGGCAGGAAGGAATTAGGTAGGCCAAAAAGGAGGGTTATGGATGTGGTGACTGAGGATTTGATGGTGTGTGGTATGATGGAGGAGGACACAGGACATATGGCGATATGGTGACAATTTTACAATAACCCCTTTTTACTAGAGGAGATCCTGTTCTTATATATGTCAGGACAAATGATGATCTGTAATAAAACTCTGACATACATTACCTTCCTTGATGCATCAACATCGCCATTAGCCAGGGAGGGTGTTGTTGATTCCTCTGGCTCAAATGCATAATCAAAGTTATCAGTGCCACCCCATACTGTTAAACACTGATCAGAATTTACGTAGTCTGTCAGAGTCTTTTTGTCTACAAATTTGATGATTTCTATACCTCTTTGGGGAAGAATATTCTTGACGACTTTCCACAAAGCTGAAAAATAAATATTGCGTTTATATGTGGATATAACACTGAATGATATGAGGCATATCAATATAAATATTGTTAGCTAACATTGATATAACACTAAAACAATATATGTTTAATTAGCCGCCTTTCCAACATACACTTTCCAAATTAATTTGGCTTATGAAGTTATATAGAAAAAGCAGATATGCATGAAATATCATAAGGACATTGTGATATTTTCTTATACATACCAATAAATATTACTTTAATTTCATCTTGAGCCTATATCCCATAAAAATCAACAAATTGGCAACAGGGCTTCATCTTACCCACTAATTTTTTTACCTTCTAGAAAAAATGGAGGATCACTGAGGTATTCACCTCAAGTGTGAAAAAAATACCTCCTAGAGAAAAATTTTCACTCAAACTAATCCTCCTCATCACCCTCCAAGCTTTATGGACGAGTTGGTGATGGAGTTTGATTTTCTTCCCACTGTGTTGCTGCCCCATAACACAGCTCCTCTAACCCAGCCCATGGACAGGTGGTCATTGCCAATATTAAAAACTTGTATACCGAAGTGCCATTTGAAAGGAATTTTTATGTGAACTCTGACACAGATTTAATGCTAACTGTAATGGATTGGTAATATTGTACATAGTGTATACTACTTCTAAGCTAAGTTATACCTTACATGTTTTGTTGAAAGCATTATTCCTATTCTAATCTAATTCTAGTGAGTAGAAGAGTAATTTTTTTCTCCCGCCTACTCTGAGAGATGTCCGATGACATCTGCAAATAGCTCCAGACTTTTCCTACATATTTCCTATCATTTTCAGATATTCTACCCTTACTAACATAACCCTAGCCCTATTTCCAATACCGCTAAGTAATATATATCATAGTGATAGTGTGATAATATATACGGAAAGTCAGGTATATAATGACCTGTTAGTTCTAGCTTATTTAGCCGGTTCTAACTAATTACCGTGCATATCCTAATCTAATACCGCTGTGTTCATGCTCCGGTTGTTGCCCATACAGGCAACCTATCTATCAAAGGAGAATAATGGACGGAAGGAGTATCCTAGCTCTGCAATAACAGAAATGTGTGCAAAATGGGGTGAGCTGCAACTTTTTGCAAAATGATGTCACCCTTACAATCTATAACTAACCACAGTGTAATCTGCCCAGTGACACTACCATGTCTCACTTTAGAAACATATGAAAGTTAAGGCAAAGGCGAATCACGCTGGATAGATAATTAGTGACGCCCAGGCTTAGCGAGTCTCAGGTAGAATCCGGTAGTGCCAAATCACAAAAGAGAAACAAAAAACCAAGAATGAGAATTTCCTAGTGTTTTATGGAAGGGGACTCTCCTTTCAAACAATAACATCACTCCCCTTCCCCTTCCTCACGACCATCCACATACACCATCAACTCTCCTCCATACCGATACGGTGGGTATAAATTTTGTTTTTATTTTACCTGTTTTTTATTATACTTATTCATTTTAAGTAAAATTCATTTATCTTCACTGCCATTGTATACGAATAATCCATTTTACACAGATTCCTATGGAAACATTGCTTTGGTTTTCGAAGTTATTGGTTGCTTTGCTCAGGAACGAATTAAGTTCGAGAAATGAGGCTACACCGTATTACCTGTATCAATATACTTGTTTTTATTATGTTCAATTGATTATGGCCATGTTGCTCAACCTGGTGATAGTAGGAATAAAAGCTACCATCATATGTTTTCCACATCATATCTAGTCAAGCCAATAGGATATAAAGACCCTACGTTTATTCCTATGAATGATACTGTAAATTAAAGGCAGTCATCAACAGAATTGCGATCTTTGGAAACATATAATGTATAACCTACCTTTATTCTCAAAAATTTGACTGGCCTTGCTGTTAAGAAAACTATTCCTGATAAAAAGGTTGGTTTAGCTCTAAATGGAAGAGTGTGCATCTGTTACTTCTATTTTTACTTTCTTTCTCTTGTCATGTTACTTTAGATAATATATCTATCCTCTTTCTCCACAGTCAAATCTGTTAATCACACTACAACGAGAATTTTCATTTCTTGCAACCTTGACCACTATTTATAGTGCTAATGTAATTTACATAATTCTGAGCTCATTATTTTGACTTCATTTACTAAAACCATTTCGTTTTTCCCAGTCTTTAGATATCTTCAATATCCATCCATAAATGAATATGCATACATATACATACATATACACATGGCCTCATTCCCCCTTGTAAGGGAGGTGGCCGAGCCAAGAAACGAGCATTCACCATGATTCAAACATACCTCTTAGCGCCTTGGGAATAAAGGGTTGCCACATTTCCCCCCCTTCCACCATGCTTGGGTCATCCACAAGGTAGGCAGGCAAGGTTATTCTACAGTGAGGACCGACAACCGCAGCTGATTTACCCCCACTGCTTCATCACAGGGCAACTCCTCTAACACCCGTCTATCACAGTTCACTGAGCCAGCAGGTGCGAGAAATTCCTTTGGCCAGTATCGCCTATATACAATCTTCCTCCACTCATTCGTATCTCTTGTACGCTCTATCCCTGCTCCACTGACATTCCACGTGCATTCAGTGCCTTTTCAAACCACCAGTCCATCTCATTCCAGGTCTCCCTCTTAACTTAACTCCAATCACTTCTGCACTCCACACTCTCTTCACTATTCGTTCATCATCCATCGTTTCCATGTGTCCAAACCAACGCAACACACTGATGTCACCTATCAGACAGCTTTCTTTCAACACGTGTTCTCTGCCTGACATCCACATTTCTAACTCTATCTCTTCTAGTTCATCACTCATACTTCTCAAACACCTCACCTTCTTTATATTCAACTTGTTTCTTTCATCCTTTCTTGCATTCCATGTCTCTGCTCCATACAATGCTGTCGGCAAACTTATATCCTTCTCTGTGCATTCATTACCAAATATATATCTCTCATTACACTTTTCAACTCACCTAGACATTTTCTTGCTTCCTTCACTCTATGGCTTACCTCTACATCCACTCGTTCACTCCTTGATTGGACCCCCAAACTCTCACATTCTTCAAGCAACTCCCCATTCACTCCTACATTCAACCAGCCAGCATTAACACTCCTCGTGCATCTCATGACTTTACTTTTACCAATATTCACTTGCAACTTCCTTCTCTCACACGCCATTACAAACTCACAAAATTCATTCTCAGTATCAGTCACCAGCAATGCATCATCCGCAAATAGCAACTGGTTCAATTTCCACAACCTTCCATCCTCACCCACTAGTTTCAAGCCTTTGTCTAATACTTTTCATTTATTTCCCTTATCACCCCATCTCTATACACATTAAACACACATGGCAACTTTACACAACCTTGACATAACCATACATTCCCCTCAAACCAATCACTCATACCACTCCCGACTCTCATGCATGCTCTACTATTCATGTAAACCTCTTCACTGCATTTAACAAACGTCTACTTATTCTATACAGTGGCAAAGCACTCCACAACCCCTCTCTATCTACTCTGTCATAAGCTTTCTCTAGGTCAATAAAAGCCCAAAAAGTGTCCCTACCCTTCTCCAAGAACTTCTCACACACCTGTCATACCACAAACACCCGATCCACACATCCTCCTCCTCTACTGAACCTACACTGTTCTTCCCAAATCAATTTCTCAATGCCTTTCCTAATTATCTCGATTATCACTTTTCCATATACCTTACCACCTACACTCAACAAACTAATTCCTCTATAACTATTACACTTATACTTATCTCCTCTTTCTTTGTATAGTGGAACTTCATAAGCACGTCTCCAATCAACTGGGGCCCTCCCTTTCCTGAAACATACATTTGGCTACCGAGCCATCCATACTACTAATGCTGCCCTACCTTTTGACAAGCATTCAACATGACACCCATCTGTCCCTGGTGCTTTACCTGCTTCCATTGCTCTCAGTGCCAAATGTACTTCCTCATATGATATTTCTCTATCATTCTCATCACCTAGCATTGGCATTCTCCATACGTTCTGCACAGTCACAATCTCAGTGTCTCTATCATCTTCCTCATTTACCAGGTCCGAGAAATATTCAGCCCATCTCTTTCTCACCTTTATTTCATCCACCAGCAATTGCCCATCTTCTCCTTTCACCCTCTCCTCCCTACCAGACTCACCTCTCCTCACTCTTTTCACTTCCTTCCAAAACATCTTTTTCCTTTCAAAATTCTCAGACAAGCATCTACTCAACCTTACATCTGCTTCTCTATATTCCTCCCTCACCGTAAGCTTCACTAACATCCTCCTTGCACAATACCTCTCATACGCCTCTACATTACCTACCTGCAACCATACCTCAAATACCTGCTTCTCTTCACCCACTACTGCATTCACCTGCTCATTCCACCATTCACTACCTTTCCTTTTACTTCCACCAGTTAGTTTCCATCTGCACACTGCCTCAGCATACTTCATAACTTCCTCCTAGATACAGCCCCATTCTTCTTTTACTATTTCCTACACTTTCTCTTTCACTACATTCCACACAATCTTCAAAGTAGCCTTATGCTCACAGTCTTTCTCTCTCTTATACAATTCGTTCAATTTTAGCACCTCTCTTTCTATCTTGCTTCCCCTCTTGCTCTTATTTTCTCCTACTCTCACTCTACTTTCCAATAAATAATGATAAGGTATTCCACCACTAGCTCCTCTCAGTACATTCACATCCAATACTTTTCCAATCATCCTCCTGTCCACCACATACATAATCCATTAATTATTTTATCTACCATGGCTGTCTCCCCCAATTGGGGGGTAGCCGACATAAAAAAAAATCAATAAGGGGATTACTGTTGCTCTATGGGCAATGGCGAGGGAGCTAGCGACCATTCAGATGGAACTGCTTATAGTGCCACAACCCATCCTCCCGGCCCTTCCACAACCTGTGTCGATTCATAAATGCCAACTCCCCTAGTGCCCCTACCACAGGGCTATTTCTGTAAGATGCAGCCCCGTGGCAACAGCAGATGCCCATCAGAGCTGCGTCACAACCGCTCGCCACTCATGCCTATTCCTAGCACGCTCACTTGCTTCCCTCACATCCATCCTCCTATCATTCAGGGCTCTCCTCACTCCATCCATCCACCCAAACCTATGCCTCCCTCTAGCATTTCTCCCATCAACTCTCACATTCATCACCTTTTTCGGCAGTCTTTCATCATCCATCCTTTCCACATTGCCAAACCATCTCAGAATATTCATATCTACTCTGGCTGCAATTTCTCTCCTCACACCCGTTCTTGCTCTCACCACTTCATTCCTAACCCTATCCAACCGAGATACACCAGTCATTTCATCTCAAGCACATTTAGTTTCCGTCTCTCACTTACTTTCATACCCCATAACTCTGATCCATACATCACAGTTGGCACAACCACTTTCTCATTCAAAACTTTCTTAACATTTATTTTCAACCCTCTATTCTTTATCACTCCTTTCAATGCACCCAACACTTTACATCCTTCATTAACTCTGTGACACACAACTGCTTCCACTCCACCATTTGCAGCTATAACCGAGCGTAAATACTTAAACTGATCAACTTCCTCAAGTGTCTTTCCATTCAACATAACATTCAATCCAGCACCATCCTCATTTCTTGTTAACCTCATAAACTTACTCTTTCCCAGACATTTATTTGCAACTTCTTTCTCTCACACACCATTCCAAATTCTGACACTAACTGACACAGCTTCTCCTCTGAATCTGCCACCACCACAGTATCATCTGCAAACAGCAACTGATTCTGCTCCCATTCTTTATCATCCCCATCTATCATTCTCAAACCTCGACCTCGCACTCGCTCATTCACCTCTTACGATTGCATCAATATACAAATTGAACAGCCATGGTGACATCCCTGTCTCAGTCCCACTCTCACTGGAACCACTCACTACTTCATTCCCTACCCTAACACAAGCTCTCAATGCACATTTCTATCATCTCTCCACTCTCATTCCTACCAGGTACTCCATACTTCCCAATTACAACATCCAATGGCTTATATCTTACCCTAGTATTCAAATCTCCCATCAATGCCACATTCTCATTCAGTCTTCCACACACACTCGTTCTATATCTTCCAAAATTCTTCTCTTTCTTCCTCACTTCTTTCATTGCCAGGGCCATATTCGCTCACAAATGTCCAAACCTCGTGCCCCAACCTCATTTTAGCCACTATTATTCAAAATGATTCTTCCTTTCATTCCACCACTTATTTATCTCTTCACTTACCAACAGAGCAGCTCCCTTTCTTCCTCTCCCTCTCTCAACTCCAGATACTCTAGCTACCACACTCCCAAATGTCTTTTCACCATTCCCTTTTATCTACGTTTCAGTCAGTGAAACTCAGGGATATCCAGGGTGCTATTGGAGAAGGGCTTGTAACCGTGAATTACTCACATATTTTAGCCAATGACTAAAAGTGAAAATCTCTCCTAGCATGATATTATTTTATATGGAGCACGTTGTTAAGCTACACTTACCATTAAAAATCCATGGCATTTCAAAAACAATGATATAATTGAGGAAGAATGGGTAGTAATCCTTGAAAACACTGATCATATAGTATATTAGTTCCAAATCCACGTTCTTCATTCCAGTGTTGGTCATGTCAAAGAAAGTTGTGATCCTTTTTCCTTTCTCTTCCCTGAAAAAATAATAGCAGACTATATAGCTATGCCTCTTATCAGAAGTCTCTAGACTTCTACCAAGAGCTAAAATAAGACGCAGATTATCATTAATCAAATTATTGATGAATTTAGTGGAAATTTTTCTATAAATGATGACTATAGCCATTTAATTTTAAATTGTTCTCTAAACTCAATACTATGTCATGAATGGTATTACGAGGATGATATGAGGTAATATTGTCCAGTAAATAATTATGATTTTTAATTTAAGAAAATAAGGCTATGGGGAAGATGAGAAATCTCAACAGAAAAATTACACTGTGAAAGAGCTGTCAGAATAAATTCAGAGATCTCTGAGGGAGAATATTTTATCACCATCTTCCTCCAAGGTATTACTGATTTACTAAAATTTTCCGTAAGAGACTCAACAAAAATATGGACAAGCCTGTAGATACATGATAAAAAATGATCATCTAAACAACAGTATCATGTGGTTACTTCCCATTAAATGAGGTGATATCACATAGACATTTAGGGAAATTTGTTACCTTTCCATTAACAAAATAAAATTTGTATTCTTTAACAGATTCTATATAAAGGTAATACTGTTGGGAAAAGGATAGGCTTAAGGGAAATGTTAGCCTCACAGAGGTTAAAAAGGGTTAAAAGTTTTCAAAATTAGAGCAGTGTCATAGCACATCCTTAATTGCTTTTTTTTTAAGCTACATGTGTCACTATTAGTCCTCATATGGGGGTGGACACTGACGGTTTGAAGGTAGGGAACTAAGGCTAGATGCCCTTCCTAAAGCCCCATCATGGGCTCGAATAGGGGTCCGTTACATTCAAAGTCGAACAATCTATCACTATACCACGATAGTTCTTAGAATTGTCTTTACATTGTACTATGATGATCTTCACATTTACATGTTTTGTTTTGGAAAAGAAACAATATGTGTGATTGGGAACATTTTCTGAATCCAGTAGTATCAGTAATAATATCCAGAATTTTGGAGGCAACGGCTCCAAACCACGTTTTTTCTATTTGTTTTGAAAGCTAACAAGTTTTAATATTGCTTCAGTTACATAAGACAGTTTGCCGTGCTTTTTGACAAATGGTAAATAAATTACGACTTTTTGAGTAATCCTTGCATAAAACATTAAAACACTGGAATTTGGCTGAAGGCATAATTATAATAAAATTGAACACTGCTGAATATGCTTGAAACATTTGAGAAAAAAAAAATATGTATAAAACAAGGATTTGGCCGATGATGGTGGATTTTTAATTTTTTGCCTGTCCAGGTGTCACAATCGTATAAAAAAAAAATAAAACAGAGGAAGGGTGAAAGCATGGTTGATATTAAAACTATTCATTTAGGAAGTAATTAATCAATGAAGTCATTAACATTATTTTCAAGAGTTAACTATTGGTAACTGCCAATGAAAAAAAAAAATACTGAAATAAAATGAGTTTGCATTGTTAAGCTGAAAATTGTGATAATATGGTAAGTGAAATGACCAATTGCCACATTGTATATCATTATTATGATTGATAATATTATTGTTATTTTCATTGTCATTATTGCTTGCTTTGAAGAACATATTTTTTTTTTCATAGTTGTGGGGAGGGCTTGTTAGCTTACTAACAAACTCCATTTGATGTAATTTCCTATTATGTCAATAAATTTTTTGAATGTGAATTTGATTCCTTATCATGAATGGTAGAAATTGATTTTTCATACTTAGTAATACTTTCATTCAAGCCCAAACCGTTGACAGATTATTATTTTTTTTTAGTGTGACACTTAAAAAAAAAACTGCCCTCATCAATAAAGGCCCGGGCACGAGAAAACATAAACACGAAGGAAAAGAAAAAGGTCATGGACAAGGAAGATATGAGGTAATGTCATACACAAAGGAAAACGACAGACTGAAAAGATATTCAAAGTACTGAGGACCTAAAGATATGGAGAATTAGGCCTTGAGATGGCAATAGATCCGCTTTTTGAAGGAGGATAGGTCATAAAAACTTGGAATGACAGAAGGAGGAAGAGAGTTCCAGAGTCTGGATGTAGATGGAAAGAAGCAGTCGCTGCACTGACCAATCCGCGAGCTACAAATCTCCACACAGTAACTGTGAGACGAGGCTGTTTGATGAGTGTTACTTGGGCCCGGCAGTGGGGGGGGGATGCAACTCACCAGCTCATTAGAGCAGCGATGGAAGTATAGCGATAGAAAAGCAAAAGAAGGATGATACCTTACGGCAAGAGACAGAGAATCGAAATTAGAAGTAAGAGAAGGATCATTAATGAGTCTGACTGCCTTAGATTCAACCCTATCAAGGAGATGAGTATAAGAAGAAGCACCCCAGATGTGTGAGCAGTATTCTAAGCAAGGATGGATAAGACCTTAATAGATTTTAAGTATCTGTAAAGAGGAAAAGTAATGACCAAAACAAAACAGAACCCCCATATTCTTGGATGCAGATTTAGAAATTTGTATTATGTGAGTCCTCCAGGACAAGTTAGAGGCAATATGGATTCCTAATATGTTGATAGTATTAAGAGGGTAAGTTTCGTTAGTTTCGAAGACAATAGGTTTATCAGGATAAAAAGAAGAGAAAGAGATAACCAGAAACTGTGTCGTGGAGGATTTAAATTTAAATAAATTATGGTGCCCCACTCAGATACCCTCTACGGACCTTTCCAGAATTAGTGACATATATTGCTTTAGCTACTGCAAAAAAAAAAAAAAAAAAAAAAAAAAAAAAAAAAAAAATCCCATTTCCAGGTTAGGCCTTGTTTGATTAGATTGTAAGTATTATGATACAATCTAAGCCCCATTTGAATACTTTCAAATTCCTCCCTCCTGGGCAGTAATTTATTTCTACTGATGTAGCAAGTACCATTTTTATTCTCCTTTTTAAGAGGTGAGAGTCTTTTTTGCATGGGCCTTTTGGTATTGATTTATATAGGAATTCTGAGACTTCCGTCACAGACTGAATCCCCAAAGGAGAGGTAGTTTTCTTTACTCTAGCATTAAGCTATAAACCAAGATTGATGACAATGACTTCCCCATTTTCAGGATATTTTTTATTTTTGTAATTTTATTCATCTCTTCCTTTTGGAAATATGTTGCTGCTCAATGGTTTTGACTATATGAGGACTTTGCAATGAAATTGTGGATTAAGACGTATTCCCAGCTGTTCAGTTAAATTTTCCATAAACTTTACTCCTATAAAAGGACTTATTTTGTTGATGAATAGGACCTTGATCTGAGGAGAATATGTAGCTTATCGGGATCTCTAAGAGTCATCCTTCCTCCTCAAGGTTGTCTAAGTCTTTGTCTCTAGTGACCATATATGCCCTTTTTTATGTGTAACACCAAAATGCGCAAAAAAACTTACCCTAATCAGGACTAGGAAAAAGAAAACATTGAAGAAGACGAAAAAGTAGCAGCTCAAGGTCAAGGCAGAATTAAATTAATGATAAATAGTAATAAAGACAGTACAGAAGATCTGGAAATATGGCAGGATTGGCCCTGAGAAGATGTCCGATCAGCTTTCAGAAAGAAAAAAGGTCATGAGAGTTTGAAAACCAAACCATGTCCATATTTCTATTTACTGGTAAGAGGACTTTGGTAATCAATGCGTTGCATGTTCAAAGGACAGATCTCTAAACTCTTTTTATTTTCCCTACCATATTAAACTTATGGAGTGCGCCTGAGCATAGTAATGGAAATGGGAATTCTATCTCGAAAAAGAAAGTCTCTCCACAAGGGTTAGTTCAGTAATTTATTATAAGCCTGGATGCTAGCTTTCTGATATATCTCTTGGTGGCTGATCTAGAGGTAATTTCATTGAATGACCCAATTTACACTACCCCCTGAGTCTATAATCTAGATGATACTTCAAGGAGTTGAAGGACCATACCATATTTTAACATGATATCACATCCAAAGCTTATAAAAAAATGATTGAAAATGTATGGTGATAAGCGTTTCATAAGCAGGAATTAATAAAGTATTATGAAAACAACTGAGTGTCTCTCTCATCTAATGCATACCTATCTCAAAATTTTAATCATCACTGGAATCATTGTCATGGCAATCCCTTGGGCTCAAGAAAGATGCTCTTCACTCAAGGCGCATAGACACCTGTGAATGTAGATGTTTGGTAAATACTTGTTGATGTGCACAATAAAACACAGAATACAATACTCTTTGAGATCATAGAGTGATCATATTTATTAAGAGGGGAAAGGACAGAATAAGAGTAGTTTGAAAGGTTAGAAGTAAGAAATAGGTCAAGAGTGTTTGCTGCATGTTCATGACGATTAGGAACACGAGTAGAATATTTGATAATTTGCTCTAGATCGTGAGTAATAGAGAAGAAAGAAAGGGCCTCACTTCTTCCCACATCAGTGTGAGAAGAATTAAGCCACTCACTGTGGTGTTCATTGAAGTCTCCAATGTAGAGAACTTCGGCATGTGGGTGAGAAGATAGCAAAGACTCATGGCACGAGGACAGATATTCAAAGAAAAACAAAAACTCGGTAGAGTTTAGAGAACAAGAGCAGAAGCAAAGAAAAATAGTGGTAGTGGAGAGATAGATTTTTATCCAGAGAACATCAAAGTCAGGAGATTCAAGGTCCATGAGCCTCGCAATAGGAGTTTTACTGTTGCACTAGGCACAGACCTGAAACAAAAAGTCAGTGACCTTAAGACCCTTGTAAAAAAACTTCGATGATGAAATTCAGATTTTGGATAGAGAAATAAAAGAAGGCTTTGAAAGTAAGTTCCAGGAGAATGAAACACTTAGAGAGTTAATAAAAAAAAATCACAGGAGTGAGCAAGGCATAAGGGGAAGAGAGAAAAGAACTAGAAAAACGAATAAAAAGGCTACAAGGGGAAAAGAATGAACTACAAGTAAGGATTTCTTAACAAGACGATAAGAAACAGTTGAGTGAAAGACTGAATTAATTAAATGTTAGCTAATTGCTCCCTTTTGAGATAGATGAGATTACAGCTAGGAAAGTCCAAATAAAGGAAGGCAATGAGCAGTTTAGAAAAAAAAATTCAATTTGCATTAGTTTTTGCTGAAATTCATAATACCCTTTTCATTTTCTGAGCTTCCAAAATGATTATTTTGCTTTTTCTTTTCTTTATGTTAGGTTAGGTTAACATTTCTCATGGAGGGGTAAACTCAACAAACATAGGATGCAAATTCTGCTAATACCATTCTTTATTATCCAGATGTCCCTGCAATATCATAGGCAATGGCCACCCTTTGAACAAGCAAAGAGTAACTGTTACAGCTAGCTCTAAATTATATTCATAGAGTATAATAAGATTTCAAAGAAAACTTCCTACAGAATTATTGATCTACGGTTGTCATCATGAAGAAGCTAAGAATAAATATCAAAATGGACTCTCACCCATATTTTATCTGGATAAATATAAATTCTAGCCATATATTGTATGAGTTCTGGAGGGAGGGCTGTGTATAGCAAAATATTTAATGAGGGTGCGTCTTTTCTTAGGTGATTACATTGGAGTTTTAGGTTGTTAATTAGTCAGTTCTATTCAGACAGTCAAGTGGCGAGTCTCTTCATGTTTTTTTTTTTTTATGTCGAGAGTTAAGAAGCCGGTTATAAGTGGTTATAGTTTCAAATAGTTGTCGTTAGTTAGGTAGGATTATTTTTTTTATTATTGATTGATGGAAATTGGTGTACTGAGTGGAAGAGGCTGCTGTCCTACAATCACATGTGTGTGTTAGAATCTAGAATATTTTTCTAGTTTCGAATCACAGCATGTCCATGGGAATTTTCTTTGTCCATTTTTATCCAAAATAGTGAAATGGGAGGTTATTGGTAATATCCCATCATGTGCGAGGGGATGCTGAAAATTTCCTGGCTCTGGGTATATGAAAATACAGGAGAATGAATTAACTATGTTTTTATTTAACATATTCCCCTCTAAGATTTATACACTTATTGCAACAATCTTTCAGTTTTTCTAAATCCTGGAAAGAGAACTCGGAAGGTTGGGCCTCCAACCAGTGATTATTTCTTGCTCGTTTGTAAGTTTGCATGGCATTTATATTTTTCTCCTCCTATACCAATTCCAACATTTATATTTTTCCTCCTCCTCTACCTATTCCAGCATTTATATTTCCTCTCCTCCTGTGCCTATTCCAGCAATTGTCTCAATACTCCTTAGCTTTCTTACACTTGTTATGGAACTATTTCTCTCTGGAATGAATAACTATTTTGGTGGACGGAATGCAAAAGCAACTACCTTCCCATATTCCTCACAAAAAAAACTGTACATAGCTTGTCCAGATTTGTTGCTAATTAAGGTCAATAACTGCAAAAAGATAATTAATTTTGTTGTATTCTCATTCTCGTGTCATATTTAGTGCCCTACCTTCAGGCAGAACATTTTTGATGCTATACTTCATCAACAATACACAGTAAGCACTTTTTCCAATTGGCGGTTCATACTAAATTTCATCAATATCCAACACATTGTCTGTGAATACTAGATAGAGGAGAGATGGCTCATCCCCACCCTTGGCACATATTTTTATGATATACTTCATCAACAATACACAGTAATCACTTTTTCCAATTGGTGGTTCATACTAAATTTCGTCAATATCCAACACATTGTCTGTATATACTAGATATAGGAGAGATGGCTCATCCCCACCCTTGGCCCTCATTGGTACCAGTACATGTTAGTGTAGGCAAATTCCTTCTACACAGTCTAAGAATTTTGACCAGTATTAATCCTCCTCACTCTGTGGGTCAACATTAGTCCAATCTGTCTCTCTGTGATTAAAATTTCCCTTAACCAAAATTGTACACTTTTTCTTCAGTGTTATGTAAACAACTGAGTTTATAACTTCGATGGTACCTATATGACTCTCCTCATAAACATCCCGCCTTTGTTGAGTCCTTGGTGGGTTTTATATATAACAGTTATTATAATGCTCTCTGAACCAGTATCAATGAGAGCACAAAAACTTCCTTGAAGTCACTTTCTATAGCAAAGTTTATTTCTTCAAACTAAAACCTTTCCATGACAATGCTATCCCTCTACCAGGTCTCTCAGATCTATCAACTCTTAATATTAAGAAGCCTTTAGTAAAACAATGACACTGTTTATATCCTCACTTGACTTAGTGTTTGTAAAGGCTACTATATCTGCCTTTATATTGTGAATCCTGTCCTTAACTTCTACTGTCTTACCAGCTACCCCCTCAACATTTATGTACAAAAATATTAATGAGTTTGCATCCACTGATCTTCTAGCATTATCATCTCTATCATTCTTTTGGCTGGGAGAAGCGTACAAAAAAAATTTTCCTTACCTTCTTCATTTCTTTCCTTATTTAACCTTTCATCTCCTTGTAACAAGTTTTTTATCCTCTCCATCTCTTCCTGTGTTCTATATAGTCTAATGAAAACGGTCCTGAATTTATTGAAGGTCTTTTAGTTATTTCTCATTAATAATTCTCTACATGTGTCCCCTCTCTCAAAGGTTACTTTCATTATGCTTGCCTCTCCCTCCCAAGAATATTTACCAATCTGGTGAATGCTTTCAATATTTTCTGGACCAAATACTACTCTAAGCATGCTTATCATGTCTCTTCGGCCTTGTTGACTCCAGGGATTCACTCATGCCTGAGATTATCACGGACTTCTCTTTATCAAGTGTCTGTTTGATCAGAGGATTAGTCCTTTCAAGCACAACATCCTTCGTTTTTTTTACTACTGTATCTTTGTATTCAGCCGTAATTGCATTTTCCAGAGCCATCCCCCTCAATACCTCTTTAACCACTAATTTTGTTATTGCATCTGCAAAATACTTTGTAATGCTATCATGTTCCATATTCAGCTCCTGAAATTTTTTCTAAACTACTCAATGTTTTCCTTTATCTGGACACTCCAAACTGCAAGTCCATATGTCTCATAGGAGAGCAGTGAAGTAATGTTTGATTTATTTAGGCTGTTACTCAACTGTTTGTATTATCTTCTTGTTTATAAATCATGACCTCTAGTTCTTTCTTTTCCCATTCCAGTTTGTGTGAGCGGGAGAGAGAGAGAGAGAGAGAGAGAGAGAGAGAGAGAGAGAGAGAGAGAGAGAGAGAGAGAGAGAGAGAGAGAGAGAGAGAGAGAGAGAGAGAGAGAGAGAGAGAGAGAGAGAGAGAGAGAGAATTCTAGAGGGTAGAAGATCCTCAATCTCAAAAATGTTTTATTTAAGATGGGAAAAGCTCTCTCATTATCTGAATCATTGACAAGAGAGGGAATTGTGACTATTAACACATTGCAGATCAAAATCTTTCAAATATTCACTGCGATTTTCTATTGTTGACTCTCCTAACATTGGCATGTGGCAAATATACTAAGATGTAACTAAAATTATAAAAAAAAAAAAATGTTGACCAGGAAATTTACCTATCAACTATCTGAGGTCAATGGTAACTACGTCCAGGTACGTCCAAGCAGTGATTGCAAATGTAGCAGTAAACGAGGGAGGGGCAAAATAGTGTTCTGAAGTCTTTGTGAGTTAGGGTGTGAGCCCCAGTTGCCCGTAAAGCCTGTAAAACGGATCAGCAAAGTGATCGCTTGGATGGAACTAACTGTCCCATCGTTTTTCAGAAGATATTCGTTTGCAGCAAAGCAGAGCCTTCTCTAGAGAAGACTCTTGACTGGGTGTACTGAGACACAAAAAATGCTCAACTGCATCTATGAAAATATATCTACCAGATGTAAATTTTATGGTAACTAAAGTTCCACATAAATTGATCATCTTATATTCCAAACATTAACTTCATGACTTATACTGATCAATTTCTGCTTTAATACCTAAAAGCAGCAAATAAATTGGTATCATAAGAGGTTTAAATTTATTTTGAATGACAGTGTCAATCTTTACATGCCAACACACTAAGCATAAAAGAGTAAAGATTTGCAGATATGCTTATATAATATGTTCCCCACATTAGTTATTAAATTGGAATGAAAGAAATCAAGTATTATCATAATGTGAACAGCTGAATATTACAGCGAATGTATATCCTCATATTTTTTAGAAGTCTGGGCAATCAAAACAGTAAGGGTGCGTCATACTATAATTTTTCAATAATTTGTTGTATTAAGAGCCTCTTATGGCAGAATATTATGCAAGCAGGGAAAATAAATTCTGGAGTTTATTTTCATAATATTCATCTAAACCTGTCTATCCTCATGGCATTAGTTTCAACGTTTACATCTATTTTTCTTCCTCAGCTACACAAGAAAAAACAATATATCTCCTCAGCCAATAAATAAAACTGTATTTCAAAAAAGATTATACAGATAATGCATATAAAATGCCAGCTATATAAGATTATAGTATGCTATGGCTTAACATATCTCTTAAATCCCTTGGGGGCGTTGTCTGGCTAATTTTTTGTTCTATTTATTGTCCGTGTATTCTTGCATTGAACTTTGAGAGTGACTAGTTGCGGCCACAAAATTAGTAAGTAATTCATATCTTTGTTTTCCTGTCGTTTCTTTACAAGGCCTTTTCCTACGATTTCAGACTGTTCAGTGTTAGTCAGCCAATATCATGATAAAAGGAATTTTTTCCAATTATTTGTGGCAGGATTCTATCCAGATGAGGAGATGAACGGCATCTGCTCCCTATGAACATTCTATATTTACCTACGATTACTTCATTTCAATGAATTGGCTGGGTATAATCCAAGTGAGAAGCTGAGTGGCCTCTGCCTCCCTTAGTTCTCTCTCTCTCTCTCTCTCTCTCTCTCTCTCTCTCTCTCTCTCTCTTCTCTCTCTCTCTCTCTCTCTCTCTCTCTCTCTCTCTCTCTCTCTCTCTTACTCAAGATTTCGCCTTTCCTTCCCAAGGGTGAGGGACAATATCATTGTCTCCGGTTTCCCCTGCTCGTTGTGGAAGTAGACTAAATGGAGCATAGCAAGGGGATTGGGAATCCCCTCTAATATGTTTTATCCCTTTAAATATCAAGGTACACAAAAGGTGATTCTGGTAGGAAAACTCTAACTAGAACCAAGAAGTTGGGTCTTTAAATGTGAGGTTGTGGAATAAGTGAGAGTAAAAGGGAAGGGTTTGTTCGTATGTTCGTGAGAAGAAAGATGGCTCTGTTAGAAGTTAGCAAAACAAAGTTGTAACTGAAAGGTGAGAAGCTCTTTGGAAGCGTGGTAAGTAAGGTGTGTGAAGTATACATCAAAACCACTGTGAACCACTCAATATAATATATGAAATATCCAATATAAAAAAAAGATGGATGTAATTACATTATATTCTATTAAAATGCAGAAAAGTCCCCACGCATGAACAGCAGTTGGAGATCTGATTGCTTATATTATTTCATCTCTAAAAATACATCAGATCTTTCCTGGAGCAAGAAAAGTACAAGCACACAAAGCAAATTTTCATCATTACCTTTCCAGTCTCTCAAGATAGTATATAAGGCCTCTCTTCAGCACATCCATATCTACTTTGCCTTTTATATGCAAGCTGCAAGTGAAGATGAGCATCCTGCAGCCATCTTTGTCCCTGTTGTGGATGCAGAGGGCTCCAATGTCTAACAATGGTTTTGGAAGTATGTCTTGAGTGATGGCTACAAGGAAAATGGTGAAAATTAAAAAAAAATAATAATAATGTGTAAAAGAAAATTTCGGAGTCTATTTACAGACATAGCTATTAGTGTATAACAGAAATATTACACATCCGCATCGAAATGGCTATGGCATACAGAAAAAAAAAATCTTTCCATACTGCTTACAAATGGTTTATTTTAAGTGTTTTCCATATAATGATAGATTCTAGAGTGGATCCCACTCCAGGAAACTCCTATTCTGAACTGATGTTGATGACTAAGTTTGATGAAGATCACATGACCTATGACACACTAATAATATGCAATTGTGGTCAGTTATATGCCACACAGTCAGCTTCCTCTCTTCTTCACGCCTTTGCAGGCTATTCTACCCTTCACTTTTCCTCTGCCTTTTCTTCACAACCATCCTCTGCTACTCGTAATTAGTTTCGTATCACTCTTTCTTCTGCTCTCAACTCTTATTTCCAGAAGGTATCTGAGTGGGGCACTCAAATTTTAGTTGAATTTAACTCCTCCAAAACAGTTTCTGACTAACACTTTATCTTCTCCTCCTGATACCCCTATTGTCTTCGAAACTAAAAAATTCACCCTCTTAATTATGTAAACATATTAGGAATCCATATAGTCTCTAACTTGTCTTGGAGGAATCACATAATCCAAATATCTAAATCTGCATCCAAAAAATTTGGGGGTCTGTTTCGCTTTGTCATGATTTTTCCTCTTTACAGTTACTTAGAATCTATAAAGGTCTTATCCATCCCTGCTTAGAATACTGCTCACACATCTGGAGTGCTTCTGCTTATGCTTATCTCCTTGACAGGGTTGAATCTAATGATCCTTCTCTTACTTCTAATCTGGATGTTCTCTCTCTTCACCATAAAGTATCACCCCTTTCTCTTTTCTATCGCAACTACTTCCATCACTGCTCTGATGGGTTGACGAGTTGCATCCCTCCACCACTGCCGAGATCACATGACACTCACCAAGCGACCTCACTGTGTGGAGATTTGTAGTTCGCAAATTGGTCAGTGCAGCGACTGCTTCTTCACATCAACCTTCAGACTCTGAAATTCTCTTCCTCCTTCTGTCTTTCCAAATTCTTATGACCTATCTTCCTTCAAAAAGTGGATCCATCATCATCTCAAGGCCTAATCTTCCAGATCTCTAGCCCTCAGTACTTTAATTATTTTTTCGGTCTGTCCTTTTCCTTTGTATATCATTACCTCATTTCTGCCTTGTCCAAAACCTTTTTTTCTTTTCCGTTTTTTTTTTTTTTTTTTTTTGGCCTTGATTTTAATGTTTTCTTGTCCCCGGGCCTTTATTGTTGAGAACATTTTTGTTTTTGCCTGTCCCAGTGTCACACTTATTAAATATATATATATATATATATATATATATATATATATATATATATATATATATATATATATATATATATATATATATATATATATATATATATATATATATATGTGTGTGTGTGTGTATATATATGTATATATATATATATATATATATATATATATATATATATATATATATATATATATATATATATATATATATATATATATATATATATATATATATATATATATATATATATATATATATATATATGTATATATATATATATATATATATATATATATATATATATATATATATATATATATATATATTGGTGATATAGTAGAGGAAGTGATGTAATATTGTCTGAAGTATATGAGCATTTGGCCAAGTTTTGAGTGGTAACTAAGCAACCATAACCAATGGATGGGTGAAAATGTTGGGCCTGAAAATGGAGAGAGAGGGAATGGATGAGCTTATATTTAGAAGAGGTAACGAGATTACAGAAATGAAGGTGAAGAAATAGTAGGAGAGAGATTTCCTCTTTGTGTGTGTGTGAAAAGGTAGTGGGCTAATATCCTGTTGCAGGATCGCTTCAGGTAGCTTACAGTTATATAAAGAGATGAACAGAAGGTATAAGATGTAAGAAAGAAGTTGGAGGGGAAACAGTAATGGTGATTCGGGATGTTGTGGAAAGAGAAAAAGCAATGATCCAATAAGAGAGTGGTGGTATAATCTAAGTTCAGAGAGTGAGGTTGAATATCATGATGCAAGCAGTATACGACAGGCGTGATGTTAGAAAAGGGTGGCTTTGTAGTCAAATACGGAGTGCGGGTGAGGAAGAAAAATGACTGCAATCACATTAATTGTGTTCAAACCAACTCAATACTCTCTGATCTAATTTATCCAACGGCTTTCATTCAACACCTGTTCCCTGCCTCACCTCCTCATTTCTCAGCTCATCTATTCTAGATACACTGATCATACTTCTAAACCGCCTCACCTCCATTACATTGAACTTGTTCTCTTCAACCTCTCTTGCATTCCAAGTCTTTGCTCCATACAATACTATCAGCACAATCACACCTTCATATAGCCTTCTCACTGCATTCATCCCAAACTATTTCTCATCACACTTTTCAACCCAAGCTGACATTTAGTCTCTTCCTTTACTCCAAGACTTTCCTCTTCACCCACTAGTCCATTCCCTGACACATACAGCCCCATATACTTAAAATTTTCAACTTCATAAAGCAACTCCCCATTCATTCCTACATTAAATATGCCAATATTGACATTCCTTGTGCATCTCAAAACTTTACTTCTACTAATATTTACCAGCGACTTCCTTCCTTCACATATGCTAACAATTTCAGTCAGCAAATGCTCCAGTTCATAATCTGAATATATTTTCTTGATACCATCAGAATATACCTTCTTAATACCTAATATATAAAACTTTTCTTCATATTTTAAGTTACTGTAGAACCTTTAATTCAAAGGAAACAAAGACACGCTATATGGACTAGCTTTTTTTTCATACTGACTTTTTTTGTAAAACCCTCAAACCACAAATAGATAAGCTTCTTCTCATAACAAATAGAAAATGTTTATTTCTGTTTAACTTTTGCATAAAACCTGTTAACATCCAAGGAATAGAAGTAATATTTATGCAATTAAACACTCACACTGCATGCACTAACTGTCTTTTTTATTAATTTATATATTTCTAGTGCAAAAACTTTAACTTAGCAAAAATGTAATTGTACTCTACACAAATCAATGAAAAGAGTTGAGTGTGCCAAGATTGCGAGTGAACACAAGCGGGTCTTGACAATATGACTTTAGCAAGTGAGTAGGGAACTGTCTATAAAACTATTTACATCATAGCTAGGATAAGTAATCAGAAGAGTTAAGAGTGATGATGATTGCAAGTCCATCTTGACCTCCCCTCTTTGGTGAGTGCTGGGGAGGATAATTTTGAAAGGCAAAAATTTTCAAGTCTTCACACTTCAACTATGGCACACTATTAAGAAGTTATCTTTATGTCGTTTAGGAAGCTTTTTTATGAGTGTGACACGGGAACAGGAAAGAAAATTGCCCTCATAAGGCCCAGGCATCAAGAAAACATTAAGTAGAAGAAAAAGTAAAATTTAAGGACAAGGTAAAAACAGAGGAATGATACGCAATAGGAAAAGTACAAGCTGAAAGAATAGTCGAAGTAATGAGGACCTAGAGATATGGCAGGATTAGGCCCTGAGACGACTATAGATCCGTTTTTAAAGGAAGACATGTCATAAGAATTAGGAAAGACTGAAGGAGGAAGAGAGTTTCAGAGTCTGGAGGTAGATGGGAAGAAGCAGTCGCTGCACCGACCAATCTGCGAGCTACAAATCTCCACACAGTACCTGTGAGATGAGGCCACTTGGCGAGTGTTATGCAGCCTCGGCAGTGGAGGAGGGATGCAACTCGCCAACTCATCAGAGCAGCGATGGAAGCAGTAGCCTTTCACTCTTGCACTAACCTTTCTATCACATATCAGTCCAGAGCATTTCCTCCAATTTTTCCATCCTGCTTGTATCCTCCCATTTATTTCACTGTCCAGTTCACCATCTTGCAACAGATTTGAGCCCAAGTACCTGAAAGCCTCCACCTTCTTTAACCTGTGTTAAGTGTAATTGGCTGTCATCATCTTGTTATCCCATCTGCATGTATTTTGTATTGTCCCGATATATCTTTAGCCCTTTACTTTACAACTCGTCCCTCCACCTGTTCAACTTTTCCTCCACTTCCTCTCTGGTCTCCGCCACCAAGACTATGTCGTCAGCAAATAACATAGTCCATGGGGCCTCCTCCAGTACATCTCTCACTATCACATCCATGACCAGGTTGAAAATGTATGGACTCAATGCCGATCCTTGATGTAGTCCAACTGTCACTGGGAACTTGTCCATCACCCCGACAGCTGTCCTCACTTGTTTGTATACATCTCTGCACATATCCTGGCAAACCCTCACATGCTTTTCTGGAACTCAATTCTCCTGCATGCACCTCCACACTTCCTCCCTTGGTACTTGATTGTCAGCTTTTTCCAAGTCAATAAAAACCAAATGTAATCCCTTCCATTTCTCTCTTTACTTCTCCATTAACTGTCTCAGTGCAAAGATGGCATCTGTTGTACTCCTTCTAGGCATAATTCTAAACTGAGCTTCCATTCTTTCCGTAAATTCTCTCAGTCTTTTGTCCATTACTCTTTCATATACCTTCACAGCATGGCTCATAAGCCTAAGCCCTCTATACTTTTTACAGTCCTGGATGTCCCCTTTCTCTTTGTAAATTGGTACCAGGGTACTTTCTCTCCATTAATTTGGTATTCTTTAGCTATCAAATGCTTGGCAAATGATCTCGTACATGATCTCGACTCTCAGTAATTCCAATAATTCTTCTCTCTAATTCCCCCCATTTTATGTGACCTTGGTGCAGTCTATTGATTGACAACGGATGCAACTCCTTACCACTTGTTGACCTTCATCCCTCATCACTGTAGGATCGATTTTTCTAGCCACAAGCATCACCATGTGATGCATTTGATGCAACTCCCTAACACCTGGAAATCCCATACAGCATATTTCGACCTTCTCTACTTTCCTCTTCTCTAATCTTAACCTCTTGCAAATCACACTTTAAAGCAAATTTAATTGCTTTCAACAGAGTATCCAGTTCTGACACATTAATGTGATTGTAGACATCTTTCTCCATCAGCCATGCTCAATTCTTGACTACAAAGCCACCTATTTCTAGCATCATACCTGTCGCTATGATGCTAGCATCACACTTTATAACCCCCCTCTCTGATTTTGGAGCATACCACCTATGTCTTATTGGAGTTACACCTTTTACTCTCTCCACAACATCTCAAATCATCATCACTGTTTCCCATCCGACTTCATCCTCCCATTTTATACCTTCTCATCGTCTCTTTAAGTGATTGCAAGCCACACAAAGCCATCCTGAAATAAGATATTGACCCACTAACTTTCCACACACACACAGAAAAGTTCTCTCCTACTCTTTATTTTTTTTCACTTCTTGAAATCAGTTATCTATTCTAAAAATAAACTAACCTTTACCATCTGTTTCCAATTTCAGGCCCAACACTGTCCCTCCATCCATTGGTTCTGGTTACTTAGTAACTAGCCATATGCTTACTACTTCAAACTATGTTACCTCAATTTTCGTCCACCATTTTATTATCAATTTATAATTTGCAGCCTCATCTATCACTTTCTCTTTCCTCAAGACTGTCTTGAGGAGCATTGTCATATATCAGGGTGTAAAACACAATCCAAAACCTAACCTTCTTAAGCAACAACTTCTTCCTCCATATTTCACTAGCTGATACTTCCATAACTTCTCTGCTACATGAATTTGAAGATAGGCTGACTATATATCCATAATAATTGAAACCTCACTCATCTGCCGCCATACCTTTAGCGCTACTACACATAAATCAGACACAAAGCACTAGTTACTGGAGTCCACTATGAGGAAGAAAACAGACCTGAGTAAGCATAGAAACCGAGTCAAACCAAGAAAGCATCTGACAGAATTCAACATGACTTCCCAAATTACTACCTCGTCCCTCTTCTCAGTCTCATCAAAAATGCCTTCCCTTCCCATCTCCTCAGTACAACTCCTCATTCCCATCACCACGCCACTCATCATTACCACTCTATCGCATAAAAATAGTGACAAAATTTGTTGATACAAAACCAAAGTTAAATCATTAAAGAAACCAAAAACACGGCCAATACTTAAATCTACCAGTAGCAATGCTAATTTACACCACACACCAACAAACACACACACAATCAGGTTATTACATACAAGGCAAACATTAGAGCAGACATTTTCAGTATTTCTCGAATTTTTTATTGTATTTTTGAGTGAACTAGGATAGATAATAAAAAAAAATTAACCAAACTTGCCTTAAAAGAGGAGTTGCAGATTATTGTAAATAGACATTTTTCTTAGTAAGAGGGCTAGTCCTACAAATATATGAAAGAAGACACTGTCTTGAAGGAAACATAGAAGAGTTGCCAGCGGCAAATTCATTGCACTGTATTACCTCCTTTTTTGTGTAAATCAGGTGGAGCCTTTATAGTTTTTATTAACCTAATCCTGTAATTTCAAATCTTGTTAAAAGATATTATTTTAAGAGTCAATTTATTATACAAAATAAATGATAATCTAATAAACACATTGCTGTATGTGAAACTTGAATCATGATAAATGAATGAATATATAAATAAATGTGAAAAAAGATCATCCTCAGCCACTACCACAGGACGACCAGCCTTGGAAAAGCCATCACTCTTGCCTGGATTCCCAGCCACGTCGGCATCAAGGGAAATGAGGAAGCCGATCAAGCTGCCAAACAAGCCATTCTCAGAGCAGAAATCCAAATATCTCTGTCTCCTGGGATTCAACAGATAAAAAATAAAGCCACCAAGTCACTCCTTAACGCCTTAATAACTAAGCACAACCTGTGCACAGACATTGGCTCCCCCTCCACCTGGTGGTACAAAGCCTCCACTGATCTTCAGCGAATCACCCTGCCTATGAACCTTCGACGAAGCACGGCTGTCAATGTGTACCGTCTGAGACTCGGGTACAAGTGCACCTGGCGAATAGTGGATGATATCATCAGGGAATGCATCTTTTGCCAGGTAGCCTCACCACATCCACTGCTCCATTACATCCTCGAATGTGATTCCTTTTCAGAAATTCGACGGAAAACTGGTGCCCCCGCAACATCCAGCGAAGATCCAAATGCCCTTCATGTTGCTAGCTCCATAATCAGACTAGCAACAAACAACTACATGAAGAGTCTACAAAATATCATCAGTCAATACCTTCCACCAAGATAACCATGTAATAACTCTCTCTCACCTCCAAAACAGGAATTCATTTAAATTGTTTGATGTGAACTAATAATCCTCAACTGAACACTTATGCTTTCCATTATCTTTACAGTTTTGCACAACCTCACCTGCGGGCCAAAATAGGAAAGTCCGATCACCCTCAAGAGTGAATACCACCAACAATAACAAGATTTCACCCCACCTCCTCACCAAATAGGAAAGCCCACATGCCTGCATGAGCAAATACCACCTATAATCAACAAAATCTTACCCCACCTGCGGGCCACAAGGGAAGGTCCGCTTACCCTCAAGGGAGAACATCAAAGAAAAAAAAGAAAAAAAAAGACCTGTTAGCATTTGTTAAGGTGACTAATAGCATAGTTGTCTTTTTTTCTCTCTTTTATTAAAGTTTTCATTTAAACTGAGTTAGATCTAAACTCTGATCATGTGATAACATATCTTTGTTAATAATTGACAAACTTTTTTCTTCTGAAATGATCGGCATAGCAGTTAGGAAGAAAATATAGCAAAAACAGGTGTTCAAGTCATAAAGTGTTTTTTCCTTGGTAGTTAATTCAAGCTTCTCTTCATGTGGGTTTTTATTTTAGTTTTTTTTTTATTACCAAAGTCAAATTTTAAGTCAGGATGTGTGTTACCAGAAAAATATTTCATTGAAGAGATTAAATAAGTAACTAAATTAGTAAACATAAGAACATATAGCAATTCTGTGTGAGGTTAAATAAGATTTTTTCCTTTTTTTCTGTATTTGGTGAGACCCAGAACGTCAAAATAAAACCTTCTCTGTCTCTAACCCCCCCATCCAATGGTCGGGGAGGGGTGGTAGAGGATCCTCGGGGTTGGTTTAGGAGGTGTAGCTCTTAGGAACCTGAAACAAAAAGTCAGGGACCTTAAGACCCTTGTATTAATCCTGGATGATAAAATTCGGAATATGTATAGAGACATGAAAAAGAATGAAACAACTGGAGAGATAAGAAATTTGCAGGAATCTAATAAAGCACAAGGGGAAGAGAAAAAATAACTAGAAAATCGAATAAAAAAAACCTGTAAGGGGAAAATAATGAAATAGAAATCAGGATTTCTAAGCAAGAAGATAATAAACAGTTGTGTGACAACCTGAATGAATTAAATGTTAATTTACTGCTCTCTTCTGAGAGAGACGAGATTGCGGATTGGAATGTCCAGACAAAGGAAAAATAACCGATTAGAGAAGCTTCAGGCGTTATATACAGAACATGAGAGAATGAAAAATTCCTTACAGAAGCAGCAAAGCAATATGTGGCAGCAAAAGAGGCAGTAAGGGAGATGGCAACGGAAACTGTAAAAACAGTTGACTACAAAGGAACAGTAATAGAAACAATAAAAAATCTTGTGATTGAAAAGACTAATCCATTAATCAAATAGGCATTTGATACAGAGAAGTCAGTGCTAATATCAGGTACAAGTGAATCTCAGGAGTCAATGTGGGAGGAGAGACTTGAACATAAGAAAGCTAGGATTTTATACCTGATAAGGAAACATGGAGTAGTATGTGGTTTGGAGAATATTGCAAGCTTTCACCGAATTTGTAATTATTCTAGGAAGGAAACGGCAAGAATAATAAAAGCAACCTTTAAGAGAGGGGACACATGTAGAGAATCACCAATGAGAGCAAAAAATATAAAAGACCTTCAAGAATTCAAAACAGTGTTTATTAGTCCAAACAGAATGCAGAAAGAGATGTGAGAGATCAAACACTTATTGCAAGAAGCTAGAAGGAGAAATGAGGTAAGAAATGAAGAAGAGAAGAAAAGATTTTGTTTCAGAGTTCTTCCAGCCAAAGGGATGATAAAGAAGATAATGCTAGAAGATCAGGGGATGCAACCTCATTACGATTACTGTACACAAATGCTGATGGGGTAGCTGGTAAGGCAGTAGCAGTAATGGAAAGGTTTAACAGCAGTAAGTCAGATAGAGTAGTAGTTACAGAGAGTAAGTAAAGTGAGGACAAAAATAGCATCTCAGTTTTTCCTAAAAGCTTCAGAATATTAATTGTTGAAGGATCCCAGAAGACTGATGGAGGGATAGCATTGCTCACAAGTTAAAGATTTCAGGTTGAAAGAAAAAATTTGCTATAGAAAGTGAGTGCAAGGAATTTCATTTTGCTCACATAAATACTGGATCAGAGAGCATTATAATAACTGTTGTATATAACCAAACAAGAAATCAACATAGGCTAGAAGTTTATGAGGAAATTCATATAGGTACTATCAAAGACATAAACTCACCTGTTAACACTTCACGGGAGAGAAAATGTGTTGTTGATGGAGCATATCATCTAGATGCTCTGCTTGGGAGTAAGGGCTCTGAGAAGGACACATCAAATTAATGAGCTTTTTGCAGTTATTGACTGGGAGATCTTATTTAACAAGAAATTTGTACAAGAAATGTACTAAATGTGAGGAACATAGGAAGATAGTCAACTGTTGCATATCTTCCACCAAATTAGGAGTTATTCATGTCAGAGAAAAATGGTTCAGTTATGAGTGTAAGAGAGCTAAGGAGTGGGGAGACAATTGCCGGAAAAGACATAGGAAAAGAAAAAGATAGATACCTGACAGACCTTTAAAAGAGTAAGAAATGAAAAACTTAAGTAAAAAAGAGAGAGGTAAAGAGAGACTATGAAAGGGATGTCACCAGGAAGGCTAAAGAAAATCCCAAACTTTTCCACAGCTTTATCAGAGGAAAAGTGAAAGTCATAGAATAGGTTTTAGAGTTAAAGAGAGCAGATGGAAGCATCGTTGAGACGGATGAAGAGAACTTCAGAGAATTGAACAAGGAGTCTCAGTCAGTATTTACAGCAGATAATTCCCCACCCCTTCAGATTGCAGAGAAATGAGCTCATAGGCCAGAATTAAAGAACATAATCTTTTCAGCCACAGAGGATTGTAAAGTGCTGATAGAGTTAGATGCCCATAAAGCTACAGGTCCTTATGATATATCCCCTTGTTTACCTTAGAAATGCGCTAACCAATATTGGTTGCACTATGCATCATATCTGAGAAGCAGTTGAAATCTGGGGAGATTCCAAGATGCTGGAAACAAGCAGACCTTGTACCTATCTTCAGAAAGAGATGGAAATTCAGCTCTAAGCAAATGCCTGTTTCCTTGACATGCATAGTTTGCAAAGTTATGGAGAAACTTTAAAAAAAAAAAAAAAAAAAAAATGCTCTCTTCACTTGGAATCTTTCAACTTTTTGTCAGTGAGACAACATGGTTTAAGAGAAGGCAGATTTACAGTAACACACTTATTAGAATTTTATGATGAGGTAATCCAGATCTTACAGGAAAGAGATGTTTTCAGAAGGCATTTGATACAATCTCACATGGGAGCCTAATTAACAAGCTGTAAGTAATTGTGCAATAGGTGGATATGTGTTGGAATGGATAAAAACTTACTTAGAAGGAAGGGAACAGATGGTTTGAGTAAGACACTCAGTGTCTGAATGGGAAAGTGTTAGTAGTGGGGTTCAGCTTTAGGGCCACTTTTATTCCTTGTATACGTAACTGTCCTACCAGAGTCTGTAAATTCATTCCAGAACATCTTTACAAATAATGCAAAGATTGTGAAGAAAGTAAAAGATGAGAAGAGTGTTAGAATGGTCAGAAAAGTGGCTAATGAACTTCAATAATTCAATTTGTAAGGTGATAAGAATGGGTACAAGTGCAAGAAGGCCCAAGCTTGAATATTCAATAGAAGGAGCAGAACTTCAAGAGAAGAAGCATGAGAAATATCTTGGCGTAAACATAAAGGCAGATTTGTCTCCAGATATGCATATAAATGGCATAGTAAGGGCAACACATGCTTTCTTAGCATATGTAGGGGTAGCCCTCAGACACATGGAGAAGAAAATGTTCATTTTAATAGAATTAAGAGAGTAATTTTCATTAGTTTCGGAGACAATAGGGCTATCAGGAGGAGAAGGTAAGAAAGATATAGACAGAAACTCTGTCTTGGAGGCATTAAATCTAGCTAAATTTTGGATGTCCCACTCAAATACCCTATATAAATTGGAGCTGAGAGTACAAGAAAGTGATACAAGACAGATTACAAGTAACAGATGAAGGTTATGAAGAGAAGGCAGAGGAAAAATGAAGGGTAGAATCGTCGGCAAAGGCATGGAGAAGAGAGGAGGATGGGAACTGAAGAAGATCATTGATGCAAGAGCCCTGTGGAATATCACTGGAAACAGTGAATGGGCTAGATGTTGAGCTGCCAACAATCACAAATATACAACGGTCAGAAAGAGAGCTGGAAATCAGAGATAGGAGAGAAGGGGCAAAGCCATAAGCAGGGATCTTGGCCAACAGTGTCTGTGCCAGACTCTGTCAATAGCCTTAGAGATATTAAGGGCCACAGGAAAGGATTCCCCATAGTTCAACAGAGAAGATGACTATAGATAAGTCATAGTATTTCAAGAAGTGAGAACTCAGCAAATTTTTTAATACTTTAGCGATAGCAGACATTTGGCAATGGGTTGGTAGTTGGAAGCAATAGAGTGGTCACCCATCTTAGAAACAGGTTGAAGTAGTACATGCTTCCAAGAAGGATGGATACTGATTAAGAAACTGAGGTGAAAAAGACGGCAAAGCATGGGGGCCAGCTCAACTGCAAGCTCCTTAAGAAACCTTGCAGGAATACTATCTGGTCCAGATGCCTTGTTCATCTTCAGAGAGCGAATCCTTAATGACTTTGCATGAAGAAAGTATAAAGAAGGGCACAGGGTTAAAAAGGGGTAAAGTCAGTGGGAAGACAAGCTATAGAATCATCAGAACAAATGAGAAGGGGAAAGTTTGAGTTACAGTAGTTTTGGAAAGGATTTTGGCTAAGGACCAGAACATTTATCAGTCAGAGAGGAGTTAATATCATGAACTTTCCTTTTAAAAATGTGGCTTTAGACCTTCAAATCTGAACAGTGTAGCGATTTCTAGATGTAATAATAGCAAAGCGAGTTGAAGCAGAAGGAGAGGCTTTGTACAACCAGTATGCCCTATTCCTGACCTGAATAGCCATGGAGCAGGTACTTCAAACCGAGGATTAGGGGAAGAAATTTTTTTCCTAAATCCCACTCATAGTTGCCACAAGCGTACTGCAACACCTAGCAACCCGGCCTGGAGTTGTATGAGCTTTCAATGTCTCGTATCATTAACAATTAATTTGAGGGGACTGGTGATTTTTTATAGGTCTTCCTGATTATCCAGACATTGCCTGGAGATCTGTGGGTTCATATTATTTGAGAGGGGGCTTGTGCCCTGGCATTGTCACTGCCCCTTGCCTCTGTCATTCATTAGAAGACCATTAGCGTTTGATTTTTTGCATTGAATAAGCACTGAAGAATATTTACTTGCACATCTTAGCTTCGTTTATGTCACAAGAAAATATAAAGCCATATCTATTACACAATTGAAAACTGAAATTACATTTAAATGCGGATGCAAAGCACCGAATAAAAGGCATTTACATAAAAAAGACATTAGTATCACCTCCAAGCATAGCAAAACCACTGAAATAACACTATAAATATACATACCTTTATTGGTCTACGAAAGACAGAACTTCCTATCGATTTCATATAAAAAAGATGATAATGGACATATTAACGAGGAAAATAATCCACATACTTATGAAAAGTGTAACTGGAGCAACTGCTATATACCCAAGCAAGAGACAATGGAAAACATTGGCATAGACAACAGTAATGGTTGTGAAGGCATGATTTTTCTTAACACAATGAATGGAGGCCTATACCCCCCATTACCTATGGAGCTTGTAAAGAGGCTCACCCATGTTAACAAGTGATTGGAACTGGGAACTGATAGTTCCGTATCCTTTAGAGAGTAACTCAATTCCTGGATTGCCTAAGCCAGTGGTTTCCATCCTTTTGTGTCCATGGTCCACTTTTGGCATCTGTAAATACTCATGACTCACTTCCCTTCAGAACTGCGTAACGATGAAAATTAACTTATTAAAGCATATTTATAACAATCTATCAGTTCTATTTTTTTCATTTATGAAATTAAGTACTGCCCTGTATTCACTGTAATCAAATCGCGTGTACTGTATTCGACTCAAATTACACTTTTAATTTATGAAATTAAGTATTAGCTTGCATTTAGATGTTCGTGGCCCCCTGAGGTCTGCACGTGGTCCACCAGTGGGTCATGAGCAACAGGTTGAATATCACTGGCCTAAGCCATCACTAGAGAGAGAGAGAGAGAGAGAGAGAGAGAGAGAGAGAGAGAGAGAGAGAGAGAGAGAGAGAGAGAGAGAGAGAGAGAGAGAGAGAGAGAGAGAGAGAGAGAGACTCTTGATAGAATGCATTGAGACAAACAGAGAGTGGTCATGTAAATTATTAAGAGCCACAGCCAAAGCACAAGAAAAATTTTATTATTTAGCTTAACATGCTAGCTACTTGAAACTCCTACAGTCAAATCACCATGCCAAAGCAGAGAGTTATACATATAACATTTATACCTTTTTCCTTTCTCATTGTTTTTGCAAAACTGATGAGAATTTCTTATGCAAATATAGCTTACTTTACATCACTTACTATGAACTTGCATTTCTTGTCTCCACTTAAGAGTATTCATAACCATATTTAAAGACAACTTTTGGTTATATTCATTCTGTAAGATAAATCGCTTCACGTATTTATCATCCGTTTTTATTCTTTGTACATCTTTTGGGTAGTAATGATCTCCTTCACTTTCCAACTTTTGTAGAAATGCACTGCGAAGCTGATCTACTTCAGCCTTTGAAGGCTCTCGAATTGTTAGAGTCATGTTATATTAGAGCCTAGTCTGAAAAATAAGGAACACAATATGTACACCCAAAATCTGAATATAATGAAAAAAATCATCAAAATATGAGAAACCAATTATATTCAAGTATCTGCATTGATTAACTTCTATACAAAAAAGTAAGCAAGGAAAGGAGAATCCATTGAAATATAGCAATATTTAGATAATATAATAAATATTCTTTCACTATAAATATTGAGTGACATACTTATTTCCTTTCCCTTTATAAAAATAGAACTACACATGCATTCCTCAAATCAACTTGGACCTTCTCTTTCCTAAAGCAGGCATTCAACAACCTAACCACCCATTCTACTAATTCCTCCCCACCTTTTGGAAAGCATCTTTCCTTGGTGCTTTACCTGCTCTCATGCTCTCAATGCCAAATGTACCTCCTCTTTTCTTGTTGCTCTCTCGTTCTCATCAGCTAACATTGGCATTCTCCATACATTTCCTACAGCCACAACCTCTGCCTCTCTATCATCTTCCTCATTAAGCAGTTCCTTGAAATATTCAGCCAATCTCTCAATTACCTTTATTTCTAGCAAATGCCCATCTGCTACTATCGCCTTCTCCTTCCTACCAGACTCACATTTCTGCATTCTTTTCACCTCCGTCCAAAACATCTTTTTATTCCTTTCATAATTCTCAGACAAACTTCTAACCCATCTTGCATCCATTTCTCTCTTTGCTTTCCTCATCGCGTGCTTCGATAACCTCCTCTTTGCACAATACCTTTCATACTCTTTTATATTACCTACTTGCAACCATGCCTCAAATGCCTGCTTCTTTTCAGCCATTACTGTACTCACCTCCCCATCCAACAATTCACTAGTTCCTCTCAGTACATTCACATCCAATGCCCTTCTAATCACCCTTCTGTTCACCACAACATAATTAATGTTCTGTCAACTACTCTTCCATTATTTACTATGAACCACAAATACTTGTGCACATCCTACTTTTTAAATTCAGTATTGGCAATCAACATCTCCCTCTAAGTAACCGTTTCTATGATTTTCTCTCCATTCTCATTTAGTCCAGGTACTCCTTGCTGCCCAGTTACACTATCCACGGGCTCATTCTCCACTCTAGCATTCAAATCTCCCATTAACAACACATTCACATTCATTTCCAAGTCTTCCACACACTCATTCAAATTCACCCAAAATCTTCTCTTCTTTCCTTACTCCATTCACTGCCTGGAGCATATTCACTCGCAAAGGTCAAACATAATTGCCCTTATCTAGTTATATGGAAGTGAAAATAGGCTAGCAGCGGTTAACAGATGCATTGTTGTTTTGTTTGATTCCTTTCTTTGTTGAAAAGGGAACATTAGTTTGAATATTGATGTCATTTTCAGACTGCTTACTTATGCTGCTGACCAAGAAATTACTGTCTGAACCGTGCAGAGAATATTCTAGACTTTATTTCTGCTATATGTCTCGCATAAGCAACTGAAACCAGTTTGTCAGAGGATATCGTAAGGTTCTATATGAGCTCAAAAGCTTTTACTTTGGTTTCACAATTTGAAAGTCTTGCCAGATTATGTGCTGCTTTTTGAATGGTTACTGTTTAAAATACTCAAACTGTTCTAAACAAGTTCAACCAATTTATCTGTATTGTTTTTTCTCTAAATTTTGTCTTTGTCTGATTCCTAGATATTGCTGTATTAATGGCAATAAATTATTAAAATGAGTTTAGCTTACTAAGATATGGTATATTTTTCTCTTTTAGACTCTATTAACTCACTGAATACACAAGAAATAGTTTCTCTTTGAGATGAGTAGTCCAATCACTGTCCAAACTAGTGAAGTGATCAATCGATGCCAACCATGGAAAACACCAAGGAAAAAGAGCATGACAGACTCAAGAAAAACCACTCATACCTCAAGGCCCAACTGATGTGAGTGCTCAATGGACTGAAGCAGCTAGAAGAAGCTGCAGGAGTAAATTACAAGCTTTAGATGACAATGGGTCAGATTAGAATTGTTCAAGATATCTTGGGTCAGATGGGAAACACATCTCATAAAAAATTATTTAGCCTGCTAAGATGACGGTGAAATCACTGAGTGGGCAAAGGATACTGAAGTGCAAATGGAGGAGCTTGATTTGGAGGTCTCCCATATGCTGTTAGCTCGGTGTTCAGCTGCTGTTACATATGCAATAATTTCCTCAGAATCTCCGACCAAGGATGAGGAAATGCAGAAACTCATTGTTAAGGTTACAAAGAGCCTAGATGAAACATAGGCTAATGATTCCAGACATACTATTAGGATACCTGGGCTTTCAGCAACACATTGGGAAAGGACTCCCAGAAATATTCAGTCATGAAAATGTCACATAGACCAGTACATTGAATCTATGGGTGTTACAGGAGATAAGGAGAGGCTCATGATACTATCGATTAGTGGAACATTACCAAAAACAGTGTAAGACTCTATAGCTGACTGTAGCTCTGTTGAGGGAGAGAATGGAGCTTGGGCACATCTTCATGCAAAGATCCCAATATCCACCATCACAAAAGATGTCCTGCTTGGACTCAAATCCCTTAAGCCTATGAAGTCAACAACAGCTAGGGAAATGAGATCTCTCTTGGATGGGCTCACTGATTTTGCAAGATGAATATGAGAACTCAATGAAGAGCAAGAACTAAAGTCATACATGACAATTGAAACTGCAAAGAGAAAAATTGACCCTGATTTGTATTTCAAGTATGTGTGACGAGAAGATGATCAACCATCTATGGCTGGTTCGATCAAAATCCTCATGAAAGAAGCAGATGCTAGAGAGGGTCATGAACATACCTGCACTTTGGCAATACTTAATCCTGGATTGGATCACATCATAATGTTGGTGAGAGTTCTGATGGAGATTGAGCTTCTATGAGTTCTGTTCCACTAATTCAGTTTTTTCATATCCAATCCTGCCTCTGCAGTTGCCCGCATGTCTACAATTGACATGTATCCATACCCGCTTTGCCCAGGAAAGCTCTGCCATCTTATTATAAGGTTTCCAAATTTTGTCCCTTAAAGCAAGGAAAAAGGAAAAAGCATGATCCTAGTAGTACCAAGATATGTTCATTCTGCTTCAGGGCAAATCACAATGCAGCCAGGTGAAACCTGTCAGCTTTTTCCATCATTGCATGGTGGCCTGTCCTCCAGATGTTGCAGCTAGAGATGAAATTCCTAGTGCATTCAAATCAACATTCTCAGCAGGGAGTAATTTAGAACCTTGCGCCAACCAGGCAGGAGATGTTATATCAGTGGCTTCTGGACAGGATACTGATCCACTTGGGAAGAAGCGCCAGGTCCTCATCCTACAGTAGGGGTGCCAGGGAATCTTTATTCAATGTCCTCAGGAGCTCTTCTCCATTGTTACTCATCAACAACTTACATACGAGTAAAAATGCAAGATGCAAATGGTAACTGTTATAAAACAGTGGCCTTCCTTGATACAAGTGCTGATACAACATTAGCTAAGTTGTCCACAATGAGGAACCTTGGATTGCCAGGAGATCTGATTACGTTTACCTACAGTGTTGCTGATGGGGAGATAGAATAGGAAGCCAGTGCAGGTATGCAGTCCAAGTTCGACCAGTACATGGAAATACTGTCTATTAGTTTGTGGCAGTTGGAATCAGAAAGTCAGCTCACAGTATCCTTCCCATGGGTGAAGAGATCTTTGATGAATACTCGTATCCTCATCTTGCTTTAGCCAAAGGATCATTACTTACAGTGATCGGATATGATTATCAAAACCATGCATTGCCTCCTGAAACTGTAACCCAGAGTTATCTCCAGTTGCCACAAGAAGCTCTTTAAGCTGGATTATTTTTGGAGGAAATATTCCTAAGCCAAGATTACATGTCACAGCCAGGATCCAGTTCTTAAATCAAATGGATGATCTTCAACAGCTCTATACTCAGGTGTAGTTAAAGTTAATCCAACTACATTGTGTGTATGTTCAGACAGTGAAGTTGTTAAATCTGTTAATTAAACACTACCAGCAGAGACTTCATGTAAAGAAGGAAGGTCATATGTCTGTAGAGATGCCATGGAAGCCAGGAAGAATTGGAGTGTAATGGAATTCAAGCAGAGATGCCCATGTTAACTCAATAAAAGCGAATTATCAAAATAGAAATCTTGAAAGATTACAACATGGAGATAAAGAAACTAGTTTATGATGGCTTTGTTCGTGAATTATCCCCTACTGAGTACAGAGATGAGGGCTGGTATCTGCAGTTCCATGCAGTATATCAGCCACTTAAGGCAACATAAATATGCAGTGTCTGGACTTCAGTTGCTAAGTTTAAGGAATGGTGTATATATGATGGAATCCACAAAGGACCTTATTTCTTGAGCTCGATTATCCAGTGCATTCTTCATTGGAGGATGGGAGACATAGGGGTTCCTGGGGATGTACAAAATATGCTTGACCAGATCTTGTTAGCTATGCCGGATCAAAAGTATCTTCTCTTTGTTTGATGCTTTGGTAGCTTAAGCTTTCTATTCGTTATTAACAGTGGTTGCACCTACCTTACAGTGATGAACCAGCACCAGACATTGCCAATTATGGCTATTCATCTCTTAGCAGAAGCAACAACAGATACTGCAACAATGGAAGCACACTCTATTAAGGATATAATGTGGCTACTTCATTTAGAAAGAAAAGTATGGCAGTAAAAGCTATATGTCAGGTAGATTTAATATTAGGATAAGGTTCCTTTTGGATCAAGGAGTGGCACCCTAACAATTTTCTACTTGACAGGTGCCCTGGAACAGAGGAAAGTAAAAGTCTGAAGCAAAGACCAATTTGATGAGAAGTTTGTGATTATAACAGATACAAAAGAGGTCTACAAGAGTTATGGGCTTCTGGAATTGGCTGGGATGATGACTTGGAATAGGAACAGACAGTGGCATGGGGAGTGCATACTGAATCAGATGATTGGATTTTCGTTGCCCGAATGACTGACACCAGAGGGATCGATTGGAGACTCTCTACTTCATGGAGTCAGTGATGCCAGTAGAACAGCCTTGGGGTCAGTTATCTGGTTGAGGTGGGATACTGCTTATTGTAAAGGATTACTGTTTGCTGTTGCAAAGCCCTTGTTGCTCCACTAAAACTATGTTTCATCTCTAGATGATGGCACGGATTTCATCAATTGTTTTGAAAACTGTCGGCAATGTTAGTTCCCGAAAGTTTGGGACAGGTTCTGAAGTAGTGTTGTCCTGGATCCGTTCTTCAGCTTGTACCTTTAAGCGTTTGTCTCTGCTAGGGTTCAAGAGATTTGAGATGCTCCTCCAGTATTTGTAGATGAGTTCAGTTATATCCCATCAAAGTTGAATACAGCAGATACCCTCACGAAACCTCTTCAGTCCCGTGAACTTCAAAAGTGGATTCAAGGATCTGCCTTCCTTGAACATAGCTCAAAGTATTGGCCTTGCTAAGAGCCAACTTTATGATTCTACCACAGAATGCTATATAGTCAAAAAGTAAAAAAAACAGAATCCTTCAGAAGAATCAGTAATGCCAGAGTTCAGGCTGAAGAGCCATTTGAAGGAAGGTTTACACTCTGTCTTCAGACTGGACTAGACTTATGTGAATAGCTGCTTCCTTGCCCAATAAGGCCAACGAGAAAGTCAGTTGCCCTGGTCTCCTTCAAAACTACAAGAATCAGAACTTACACTATTCTTTGCATATCAGAAAAATCTTCATTACCCTGGCAAAAAAAATATTTTTAAGCTGATTGAGTAGTTAGATCCAAAACTAGATGAAAGAGGTCTTTTGAGGGACAAAGGCAGATCACAAAAACTTCACATTTCAGAACAGAAGTACCCTCTTTTACTAATGAGGAGGTTTTGCACTTGTAGAAGAATTTGCTAATTGGCTTCATTGTGCCATTGGTCATCAGGAATGCAGGGTGGCTATTGCTACTGCTGTTAAACCTATATTCTTGGAGTAATCAACTTATTTAAAGAGATTGCCTCTAAGTGTTAATTTTTGCAGAACTAGAAGTAGACCTTTATTGAGTCAGCATATGGGAGAACTTCCCAGTTTTAGGAGATACCCTTGGAATCCACCAACTATTCATGGCTCACCAGATTTCTTTGGGTCTCTTACAATAAAGTTGACCTATAATACTAACACTGAAGGAAGTATTATCATAGTGACCACTACTCGTGTTTATCTCCCTGAAGCTGGTTGACTGCTTGTCTTCAGAGGCTTTCTGAATGCATGGAAAAGGTTTTGTTGTTCTTATGGCATTCATCCTACCTTGGCTCTGAGTTGACAGGGGTCCCAATTTTGTTAGTGCTCAAGAAAAGCTAGGAATGTAGATAAGATCATGGAATGAAATGAAAATCAAGGATGAATTTGCAAAGTCTGGAACGAAGTTTGAATGAAAATTTTACACACCCTAGGCCTCTCATATGTATGGTATTGTTGATACATTGATTAGGAGCTGTCATAAGAGCCTTGATGCCGCACTGATTAACATCATAGAGAAATGGCAGGATTGGGCCCTGAGAGTCCAGTAGTCTGGGGGTAGAGGGTACGAAGCAGTTGCTGCACAGATCAATCCACAAGCTTCAATCTCCACACAGTACCTGTGAGAAAATTCCGCTTGGCAATGAGACAAGGCCGCTTGGTCTTCCCAAACTTTGCTACCAGTTTATACTCCAAATGTGTTATATTGATTTTTTTTTCAAGAGAAACTATTCAAGTGTGCTTTTGCTTAAATAAGTTGTTGAGTAGTAATTGCCCTTATCTAGTTATATGGAATTGAAAATAGGCTAGCAGCTGTTAACAGATGCTTTATTATTTTATTTACTTTCTTGATCAGTTGATATCGAAACATTAGTTTGAACATTGGTGTCATTTTCAGACTGCTTACCTGTGCTGCTGACCAAGAAATAACTGCTTGAACCATGCATAGAATATTCTAGACTATTTCTTGCTGTTATATATCTCGGACAACCAATTGGCACCAGTGTGTCAGATGACTTCGCAAGTTTCTATTTGAGCGTATAAGCTCTTACTTTGGTTGTATAACATGAAATTCTTCCTAGATAATGAGCTGCTTTTGAATGGTTACTGTTTATAATACTCAACGTGTTCTAAAGAAGTTCAGTCAGCTTATCTGCATTGCGTTATTCTAAATCGTATTTTTGTTTAATTCCTAGATATTGCTGCATTAATATCCATAAATGATTCATATGAGTTCACTTTAATATGGTATTGTATTTGTTTTCTTTTAGACTTCACCAACTCCCTAAATAAATAAGAAATGGTTGATGTTCTCTCTATGACCTGTGTAGTCCACTCATTGTCCGAATTTGGGAGCAAAGTTTTTTTATGGGTGGCTCTAGACCAAGAGATCATAGTTTGGAGCTTTTTAAGAAAAGTTCTTTGTGGAATGTAAGTAAATATTTTTATTGTAAAAACAGTTGAAAATTGGAGTTTGCTTAGCGAAGTTAATCTCTCTCTCTCTCTCTCTCTCTCTCTCTCTCTCTCTCTCTCTCTCTCTCTCTCTCTCTCTCTCTCTCTCTCTCTCTCTCTCTCTCTCTCTCTCTCTCTCTCTCTCTCTCTCTCTCTCTCATATATATATATATATATATATATATATATATATATATATATATATATATATATATATATATATACACATACACACACACACACATATATATATATATATATATATATATATATATATATATATATATATATATATATATATGTGTGTGTGTGTGTGTGTGTGTGTATGTGTATATATATATATATATATATATATATATATATATATATATATATATATATATATATATATATATATATATATATATATATATATATATATATATATATATATATATATATATATATATATATATATATATATATATATATATCTATATATATATATATATATATATATATATATATATATATATATATATATATATATATATATACATACACATATATACTATATATATATATATATATATATATATATATATATATATATATATATATATATATATATATATGAATCATTTTTTACCCCGACCGGGACTCGAACCTAGGACTTATGATTACTAAGTCAAGGCGCTACCACTACACCACAGAAGGTTAAAAGGAATCCAACCTTATAGCTTATATCTGCTATACTTAGGAATGAACGCATTCTAACTGAATGCCACTATGTTCATATTACAGATTCCCCAACCTCACTCGTGGCTTCATTTTAGCATTTAATTCAATTCCCAATCTCATTCGGGCATGAAATATCAAATAAGCACATTGCATATGTGAAAACATGAATCATTTTTTACCCCGACCGGGACTCGAACCTAGGACTTATGATTACTAAGTCAAGGCGCTACCACTACACCACAGAAGGTTAAAAGGAATCCAACCTTTTAGCTTATATCTGCTATACTTAGGAATGAAAAAAAATGATTCATGTTTTCACATATGTAATGTGCTTATTTGATATATATATATATATATATATATATATATATATATATATATATATATATATATATATATATATATATATATATATATACAACCAATTAAATACATTATTATATGTGAGAATATTAAACCTATTTTGCCCCTGGGTGGAATTCGAACCTAGAACACATGATCAGTGTGTCAAGGTGCTACCAACTACACTACACTTCCCTGCTAAGCCAGGGAAGAAACACATGCTACTGAATGCCTGTGTTCATTTTATTGTTTATTCCCAACCAAACTCATTGCTTGTTTTCGCTCTCGGTTCAAATCCTCGGCCATGAGTGAGGGCACTTAAGAAACAATATAATTAATATGGGCATTCAGTAGAATGCATTTATTCCCTATCTTAGCAGTTAGCTGAGAGGTTTGCTTCTTCTCATCCACTATCTTTTTTTTACTCTTTTTTGGTGATGTAGGTGGTAAATGCATGGGCACACTGATTAAGTGTCCTAGATTTGAATCTTCGCCAGGAGCAAAATATGCATCATAATTGAAAAAATTATATAATATATATATATATATATATATATATATATATATATATATATATATATATATATATATATATATATATATATATATATATATATATGTATACAGTAGGTTCTCGTATAACGTTGTTCCGAGTTACGTCGTTTCACCGTTACATCAAGAACCAGTAAATAATTAATAAATTATAAATAAATAAATATTTCTACCTACCTAGCTAGTGCGGTAAATTCAAGTCGCACTCGCTGAACAATTTGCGAGCACAGCGGAGGAATACACAGCTAGTAGCACAGCTGTGTTTGCATTTATCAAGTTAATGGCTTTAGCTATTTATTTATTTATATACTGAAAAATTATATTGAAATTAAAAAAAAAATATCAAACAATTAGCTGTAAATACGATTTTATTTGAAATGCCCACAAATACACAGCTAGCAATAAAGCTGTATTCATATTTATCAATATTCATATTTATATATATATATATATATATATATATATATATATATATATATATATATATATATATATATATATATATATATATATATATATATTTGGTTATATTGAAGGACTACATTGAATAAAAAAAAAGACATGGTTGTAAATTCGATTTTATTCTAAATACACACGAATACAAAGTTAACAACACAGCTGTATTCATATTTATAAAGTTAATGGCTTTATTTATATATTTTGTTATATATTTGGTTATACTGAAGGATTATATTGAATTTAGAAAGCAAAAATATAGCTGTAAATACGATTTTGTTCGAAATAGTCTATTGAGTGTAGTGAGTGTAGAGAAAGAAGAACCAGCGCTCAGTATATTCCTGCCTGCCATATTGTGCCTAGTGCATTTGTTTGCTCTGTTGTTGTGTTTGTTTGTTACTGACGTTACTGTACCTCCCAAGTGTGTTAGTGATAGTTTTGTTGGCAGTGCCACAAAGAAAAGAAAAGCCATTAACCATGGAAATTAAAATTGAAGTGGTAAATCGTGCTGAAATAAACCAATCTCTCCCTTCCTTGCAATGCCCCTGTCAGTGTGCAAGACAATCACATGAGCAAAGGTAAGCTATAATGCACTGTACTGTAGTGTAATTTTACTATTGATACATTTAAATTTAACCATTACTATCAAGATTAATTTTAGTACTTTTTTATCATAGATTAAGAGCATATGTTTTTTCCAGAGAGGATAGGGATCGATATTTTCATATAGCTGCTACTTAAACTAGAGGTCATAGTTTGAAGGTTCGTAAGAAAACTTCAGTGCAGGATGCTAGGAAGTACTTTTTTTAGTGTAAGAGTAGTTGATGATTGGAATACGCTATGTGAGGAGGTAGTTAATGCTAAATCAATCCATAGTTTTAAGAATGGGTATGATAAGTATCACTAAGTACAAAATGGAACCGAACAGGAGACGGGGAGTTACAAATTTGAGGCTCTTTCCCGTAAGCACAATTAGCTAATTACAATTTGGTAATTACACACACACACACGTTAAGCGCGGAAGTAGTTAATTCTAACTGCATTCATACTTTTAGGGACAATTCTGATAAGGATCACTGCGTATAAAAATGGAACCTACAAGCATAAAGAATTTACCCCTAATTATAATTAGATAGTTACAATTAGGTAATTACATTCATGATATGTGAACATCAGGAAGTAAAAACTCTCAAAGTATGGTGTTGATTGGCTGAAAATCAAAGGAGTTCTTGCATTTTTAAAAATAAAGAAATAAATGATTACTCACGCCCTGAGGGATTAGTCTGAATAATAAGCTAGCAGGGCAGCCTCTGTTCCTGACTACCTTGCTTAATAATACATTGAAGGTCGATTGTAAGACGGATTCCTGCACTGCACTTAATGATAACGTAATTTTCGTTTTTAACTGTTTGATCATTAATCATATCTCTATTAATTATCAGGCATTTTATCGATGGAGCTTTAAATATTTAATCAAATAAGATGAACTGTTTATTCGCCATAAAAACGTAACAGGACTCTTTTACGAGAGATGCATGAGTCATTTCTGTGTTTATGGAATATTTCATACATATATGTTTATATTTTTTGTATATAAAATGGGAAATACGAATATGATAAATATTTTTTGCAAAAATGACCTATGAATATGTATACCAATAATTATTAATTCATTGTCGAATCTCTTGGCCGTATCTCGGTGTTATCAGTGAAACTCTCTTCACAATTTATCTATCAACTGCTTTGGGTTGTTTCTTTATCTTTTATTATTATTATTATTATTATTATTATTATTATTATTATTATTATTATTATTATTATTATTATTATTATTATTACTATTATTATTATTATTATTATTATTATTATTATTATTATTATTATTATTATTATTGTGGTCGTCGGTTCGAGACTCCCATGGCCTAAGGTTAAAAAGGGCATCCATTCAGGTTAAGGGACACACTGCCAAGGCAAAAGTCCTTCGAAAGAAGGCACTGTCCTAGCCCTTAATAGAAAAGAGAGTCTGTAACTTAATGCCAGGTCATTATTATTATTATTATTATTATTATTATTATTATTATTATTATTATTATTATTATTATTATTATTATTATTATTATTATTATTATTATTATTACAAAGGGATTTTTCTCACCTGCTAGCTCAGTGAACTGTGATGGACGGATGTGAGGGGAGTTGCCATGTGATGAAGCAGTGGGGGTATACCAGCTGCAGCTGTCGGGCCTCATTGTAGCATATCCTTGCCGCCTACCTTGTGGGCGACCCAAGAATGGTGGAAGGGGGGAGACGTGGCAACCCTTTATCCCCAAGGAGCTGAGAGGAGTGGTTGAGGTATGTGTGGATCATGGTGAATGCGCACTTCTTGGCTCGGCCATCCCACTTACAAGGGGGAGATGAGGCATGTGTATATGTATTTATGCATTATTATTATTATTATTATTATTATTATTATTATTATTATCATTATTATTATTATTGTTGTTGTTGTTGTTGTTGTTGTTGTTGTTGTCATTATTATTATTAGTATTAGTATTATTATTATCGTCATCATCCTCATCATCAACATTATTATTATTATTATTATTATTATTATTATTATTATTATTATTATTATTATTATTATTATTACTATTATTATTCATTTCCTTTCGTTCCGGTTTTACTTCACGGACTCCCTTTTCTACCAAGGGCTAGGACGGTTGCCCTCTTGCAAAAGACTTGATTTGGCAGATATAACTGTTACCATGAGTGCATGCCCTTGCTAACCTCAGACCGTGACGGGGTGCGATCTGTCGACCTGACGCCTCAGAGTGGCGGACGCAACTGCTTGAGCCACGGTGATTATTATTATTATTATTATTATTATTATTATTATTATTATTATTATTATTATTATTGTTATTATTATTATTATTATTATTATTATTATTATTATTATTATTATTATTATTATTTTTATTATTATTATTATTATTATTTTTATTATTATTATTATTATTATTATTATTATTATTATTATTATTATTATTATTATTATTATTATTATCAAACAAGGCTATAAAATGCCCTCCTTTCAAACTGATCACCATATTGCATCTACATATGTTGCCCACATCAACACTCAACAAACTTAATGAAAAAAACATCAGAGAATCCATCAACGTCATTTCAAAACTTCAAACCTGTGGTAGCGTCAGATACGGATAACTGGAATAGGTAGGGGGAAGAAATCAGTGATGGCTTCGAGTGAACTCTCTTAGTCCTATTCAGGGTGTCATCACTGTAGAAGTGGAATAGGATGGGTTCATTCGTTCATTGTACATATCCACCCGGGGGGGGGGGGGTGAATGAACCATAATGGGCCCATAGGTGAGTTGATTAGGAGCTGGAACAATTGTACAAAAAAAAAAATTAAATTGTTCTTAACGGGGTTAGTAGTCTCCTTAGTACTTGTAAGTAGGTTGCCTTAATTTAAAGGGAAGAGGAAGGTTTGGATAGGATAGTGGTGAAGTAGGGAGAGGTGATGGCACTGCATGAACAGTTTTGACCCCTGGGGGACCACCAGGAAGGAAGTGCAAAAGGGGAGATAGAAAAGGCAAAAAACAAATTTATGAATATAACAAATGAAAAATAAATAGATAAACGAAATATGGGAAGAAAAAGAGTTTGCTGATGACAAAGCTGGTTATCCAAGCAAACGAGATGGCTTTGCATATGCTAATAGCCCTATGGTAGAGGAGAAGGATGTCATTGATGATTCTCACATTGTCTCTAGGGTAAGTATTCTTAATGGCCTGCGAGGCATCTTTGGAGTCAGTGAGAATGAGTACTTGGTCAGTTTCTTGGTGAGTGAAGAAGTTAAGGGCACTGACGATAGCAACCAGCTCAGTTTGGAGTGAGGAGCAGGAGCTTGACAATCTCCAGGACTCTAAAAAAACGTATTCTTCAGTGATGAAGGCAGCAGCTGAGGCTCCAGTTTCTTGATTAAATGAGCCATCTGTGTAGATGATTTGGGAGTTGTGCCTGCTCCAGCTTTGGATTTTCCCCTCATATGTGTTTATGAGGACAAGCGGGTTGACTGAGCTCTTGAGTTGTCCGGATATTAGATCTTATATCGAGTGGCTGGTCATCCCATGGAGAGGGCATCGGTAGTCAGGATGTGGAGTGTCTAGGTATTTGGATAGGATGTTATATTTGACTCCCAAGGCCTGCAGTTCAGCACAGACCTTGACTGGCCAGGTCCTTTTGGGGAGGTCTGGGTGTTGGCCGAGGGCTCGCCTGAAGTTAATGCCAGTGAAGCAAGGGCACTGTGAGGGTCTTTCTCTGTAAAGATCTATGCTTTAGTGGCAGAAGATTGGATTCCAACTGTAGGTTTTCTGTTTTGTCCACATGGAGGCTCCTAGCATGGTCTGCATGGCATTGTTTTGGTTAAACTCTATCTTGGCCTATAGTTGTTTGTCTATGACCCAAAGGGTGGGACAAGCATTGTCCACAAGGCTCCGTTTAGCTTTCATGTAGAAAGTTTAAAGGCGACTGAAGGTTGCACCATTGTAGATGCTCAAAAGTTGCCGTAGTACAGACTGGAGCATTTTGCACTTGTCACGCAGGTATTGCATCTCGGGTTTAAAGGAGAATGGGCTGTCAATATATTCCACCCCAGGTAAAGGTGCCTCTTGACCCAATCCAAGGGGTCATTATTTATGACCATTCTTGTGTTTGGTCTTTGCTGGCAGATGGGGAGTGCCTTAGTTTTGAGGGCATTTACTTTAAGTCCAAGGGAGATGGAGGCTTGGTGTATCTTGTTGAGGCATAGCTGGGTTTTGTTAAAAGACCTATCACCTCTTGTGTTGAGGGCAAAATCATCAGCATAGTTGAAGATCTTGACTCTGGGAGGCAGTTTGATGTCCATGATCTTTTCCATGAGACAGTTGAAGAGGAAAAGACTGAGAATTATGCCTTGGGGGTCCCAATTTTGTGTGGTTTGTAGGTGGTGTAGTGCCCTTGCACATTTACTCGAGCACTGTAGTTTAGTAGACTCAGCTTGATCCAGGAGAAATGGTTCCCTTTGACCTGCTTATCCACTAGGGCAGAGAGCATAGAAGGCACATTGGCTATTTCAAAAGTCTATTCTAAACTGAGGAAGACAACAAACCCTTGATGGTTGTTTATGAATGATAGCAAGGATGCTATGCATTCAAAAGAGCCTAAGCCTGTCTGGCAGGCAAACATGTCCTCATGGAAGAGTGGACACTGCCAGACAAGCCTGTTGAGTACCAGTTTCCATTAAGCTGTTCTGACTCTTTGGGTGTAAGTGCAGTTTATAAGTGAGAGTAGAGTGAGTTACCCCACAACCCAAGATTCTGAATCATTGAATACGTGATTCTGTCTGCCCCAGGGGCTATGTTCTTTAAGCACTTACTCACTTTCTGCAGCCCGGCTAGGGTGAAAGGGATGTCGTCGAGGGTCTTGGTATTAATGGCCTCTTCAATTAATTCTGATCTTACAGTGGTGAGACCCTGTAGAGTTTTACTGGTCGGGACAGTGAGCTGAGTGGAGCTGGCTCTTTCAGCGAATTTGAGGGAGAGCTATTCTATTGCCCTCCTGGGGTCTCTGTGTGGGATGGTTCTTGGAGTTCTTCCCTTGGCAAAGTAATTAATATTTCTCCACATTTGGTCCACAGAGACGTGGCATCTAGTGTGGAGCACTATTCAAACCATATTTCCCTTTTGATTTCTTTTGTCTCTTGGACATCTTCTTTGACTGCCTGAAGGGCATGGCAAGACTCTTTAGTTGGGCAGTTTCTGTGGACTTTTCTGACGACAATGAGTCAGTGATTGAGTTCTTTAACTCTATCACAATAGTACCACTATTTGTAGTTTTTTGTTTGTCCTTGTTTGCAAAGGGGGATGGAGGAGTCAGCTGTGGTTAATAAGGCATTGACTAGTTCAGCCACAGCTTGATCAATGTCCCCTGGAGGTGTGTATGCTGAATATCAGCTGCTCAGGTACTCCTGGAATCGGCCCCAGTTTGCCTTCTTGAAATTTCATCAATGAGGTGAGCAGGGATTTGGAAGGTATCTAGAATCATTAGCTTGAGTTGGATCCCGTAGTGGTCGCAAGTGACATGAGGGTGTATACCTGTGACAGAGTATTTTGCTCCAGGTCACCAGAGGTCTATATAGATGCCTTATTAGTGATTTTATTGTCTTGTAACTGTCTTTTCATTCCTTACTAAAATAATAAAATAAAGCAGATTATGATTATTTGCAATTTATATATCAGTGCATAGCTAATTTTAAATATATCTTATTTAATATTCTTGTATATGTGGAAAGCATGATCCCAATATGAAATTCTTCTTCCTATTTCTCTATTTTGTGCCTCTTTTTTTTTTTTTTTTTTTTTTTGAACAATACCATAAGTCTAGCGAGTCTGTTACATACATTGTTTACGCAATTTTCTTATTATAAACTGGCTTTGCTGATAAATATTGTTATTATAAAAATTGCTCTTTCTAATATTTTTTTATAAATTTGATCCTGCTGATATGTCATTAGCCTGTCTAGATACATATTAAGTAGCTTATTTATTATTTGAATAGTTAAAATTCCGTCTCCTGCAACGGAAAGAACGTTCTAGAGATTGTTCGCCAGTAACCTATTTTGCCCATAATAATTCTCGTTTTTTTTATTTGCTTCCTATTGGTGCACTTAAAATACTGTCTCTTCCTTGCATCTCTGCCATAATTGCCTGCCTGGAACCGCCACTACAGTAGCCCTCGAGTTTTATATGAACAAGTTACGGCTCTAAATATATATGCTACGGGGGGAGGAGCCGAATGATGACGTCACCAAGAGGGAGATTGAATCATCCTCGATTGGCGGCCAATCATCCCAGAGGCAAGATCTCACCTCAGCAGTCAAGCTTACTTCAAACCTTATTTACGTGGCATCTTCACAGAAATTTATCTAGCACAAACAAGGTGAGAGAGTGTATGGTAGAGCTCGTTGGTTAAGCAAATTTGGGAATTCAATTAACTAGTTAAATTTGTTACTGGTCAAATCTTAAGAATTTTTTCGCAGATTCCATTCCCATACAAAACAAACTTTTTTAGATTACCTAACTGGAATCTCAGTTGTCAAATTTAATTCATTGACCTGGAAATTACCGCCGATATACTTTGATAAGAAATTTCTTTTGTTAAGGGTGCCAATCTAAAATCTCATTCTCAGAAGATTGCTTGTTACCACGTAAAGTTTTATCTCTTTTTTTTTCTAACAAATTCTAATTTCATTTCACCCCTTTCTATCATTGTAAATAAAGTATTTTACATCAAAACTCGTAAATAAAGTTATTTACTATATAAATTGCAAATTATTAATAATTTAACTAAAGTGTTTTATGCTATAAACTGCAAATAATTAAAAAGTAAGTTTACCCGTTATAAGTTGCAAATACTTCAAAAGGTGGTTTTGCCCTTTTTGCACTGTAAATATTTCTTGCTATCCAAAATTGAATGAATATATATTTATCTCGTAGATTTTCCTTTTATCATAAATAAAGTTTTACCATATAAATTGCAAATAATAAGTAATTTTGCCCTATTAGCATTGCAAACTTTTATGGTTATCCACAATTTAAGGAATACATACCATATTTGTCTCGGTTATTCTTCATTTATTGTGAATAAATTGTTTTACGCTAATACCGGCAAATAATTAATGGTTTTGCATGCTCTTACGGTAGTGTAAATATTTCTGGCTAGCTATGACTAGCCAATATATTTTCATCCAGTAGAATAATATTGGAAACTCATTATTTGTGTGCTCATGCCTTCAGTTTTCCCATTATTAACTGTGTCATTTCTGTTTCTGCAATTGCAGTGTCCTCTATTCTACTCTGCCTGTGTGACAGAGGCGATCATCGAGTTGAGGCCAAAGTCTTGGCATCCGTCTGTGGTGCCAGGAATAGAAATCGTGCTCACCACCTACAGGATTCGAGGCAGCATTCCATAAAATTAAATTTTAAATTTATTCCAGCTTTCCAAATATTATTTCAATTTTTTTTAATGTGTCATTGCATTTCCAAAAGTAAAAGAAAGTCGAATTCTGAGTTTCATTTAACCGAGTAGTGGTAACACGAGTGGGGTGCAAAATTAATAACTGTCCCATCTGTTTTTGAGCTCTTAACCAAGCTAGTACTTTGAGTCCCCTTAGTAAAACAGAAGTTTAACATCCTCCCCACAATGTCCCAAGTAGTGACTTGCCTTAGGGTGTTCGAGATAAAGATTAGATCCAAACTTTCACCTCTTTTGAGCTGGCTCATGATCATTGAGCATAATGATAGTCATCTTGGTTCTCCAGCACACTCATGATATATCTGCCTGCTGCTCAGGTGGAATTAGACTTGAATCTGTGTTGTTGCACATTGAAATTGCCTCCTATTACTAGATCGGTTTGATTGGCTATGTCGAAGAGGATGGTTAAATCTAGTTCACCTTCTTGCTGTTTGCAAATGTTGTAGAAGGCTATGCTGCTACCCTGTATTTTGATGTTGACAGCCAGTATGTGGACTCCCTCACCACAGTTGACAGGCTGTGTGATTTCTTTAGCCGGTAAGTTTTTTTTATGAAGGTAGCACTGCCACTGTTCTCCCCTGGAATCCAGTGGTAGTAAAAGCCTTGGTATCCAGATACTTTGGATATATTGTGTTCCAAACATAGGGTCTCCTGCACCATGATTACATCAATATTGTCAGCCTTGGCAATGCTTTCTAGGTGTTGAATTTTGTTTCTCAACCCCCTGATCATTCCAATGTAGAATCCCGAGATTAGGTATCTTGAAAGTTAAAGATGAGGAGGTGGAAAGGATAGTGGTTTGTTGAAGGTGATATTGATATTTCCAGGTGAGTGCTTGGGTGATGATGATGTGTGTGATTATTAGCAATGTGGTTGAAAGCATCCCTGGGAGTGGGGCAAAGAGCTGTACTGCCTCATGTATGCCTGTGTGATGAGTTGTGTAATCTCTCTAAGGGTGAAGAGGGGTTCAGGATTAGTAGACAGGGCATTGAGTGTAGAGAGGGTGTCTAGAGAGTTTGCTTTGAAGGATCACGATTGTTGAGTCTGGGGCCTAGGGACTTGGTGTGGTTAGTGAATCTGTGAGTGGGGGTAATTGGAGTCTGAGAGTTATGTGGGGTGGTGGTGGTAGTCTCAGTGTTGTGAGTGGAGATAGTGGGTGTCTGTGTAGGAGCAGGAGTGGGAAGAGGTGTAGTTTGTGTGTTTAGAGAGGGGTTAGTGTTGTGTGTGGGGTTTTGGGGGTAGACTGGGTCTGGGGAGTGCAGGGGGAGAGGGTTGCAAAGGCTTGGCGGTAGGAGGAGTAATAGGAATGAAGGTTGAAGCATTGCAGTTAGAGGTAGATGCAGAGGCTGGGTTTCTGAGAGAAATCCTCTTTAACTTCTCAGGACAACTGGTGTTCTAAGGCGTGATAGCACCCCTGGCAGTTAGGGCATCTGGCCGAGGTCTCCTCCTTGGCCTGGAATTTATCAAGACATTAGTCGGTGACATGCCCGCCGCTGCAGATTGCGCATCTGATTGGGAAGTGGCATGTCTTGCAATGGTGACCAAACCTTTGATAACAAAAACAAAAGAAGGGGCTCAGGGCTGTACTCTCTGAGCTTAGATTTCCCCTATATACCCAGGCTGACCTCGACTGGGGGAGGTTTGGATATGTGGACCAGGACTCGCTTGGATGGAACTGATTGCCCATCAATTTTGGAGGTGAAGCAGCTGGCAGAGGTGTTGCAACTTTGCTTTGTCAGTAGATCTACTGACAAAGCCAATGGAAAGCCTAGAAGGATAAACTTTCTGACTCTATTAGATGAACACATCCCAGCTAGGTGGGGTGAGTTGAGAGAGTGGTTCTTCTCAGTAGCTTTGTTGGAAGTGGATCTTCTTATACTCATCTCTTTGACAGGGTTGAATTTAAGGAAGTCAGACTCATTAATGATCCCTCTCTTACTTCTAATCTGGATTCTCTTTCTCTTCGCTGCAAGGTATCATTCCTTTCTCATATCTATCGCTACTACTTCCATCGCTGCTCTGATGAGTTGGCGACTTGCATCCCTCCCCACTGCCGGGGCAGCGTAACACTCGCCAAGCAGCCTCGTCTCACTGCTTGCGGATTGGTCGGTGCAGCAACTGCTTCTTCCAATCTACCTCCAGACTCTGGAACTCTCTTCCTCCATCTGTCTTTCCTAATTCTTATGACCAATCTCCCTTCAAAAAGCAGATCTATCGTCATCTCAGGGCCTAATCCTCCATATCTCTAAGTCCTCTGTATTTTGAATATTTTTTCTGTCTGTCGTTTTCCTTTGTGTAACATTACCTCATCTCCGCCTTGTCCATAACTTTTTTCTTTTCCTTCGTCTTGGTGTTTTCTCGTGCCCGGACCTTTATTGACGAGGGCAGTTTTTGCCTGTTCCAGTGTCACTCATTAAAAAAAAATCATTGCTGAAGACACTTTTCTGGAAAAAGATGCTTGGACCTCACTGGAAGTGGAACTGCCTGGGCTTTATATTTTTTCATAAGATTTGTTTTCATCATAAGCAGGGGAACGTCTGTATATCAAAGTCTAAAACAGACGGTTCGCTAGATTGGCCATCTTTTTTTCCTTAAATTTCCATTATGGTTCATGATAGAATGGATTGGGCATGCTATCATTTTTGCTTCATCCGTGCTCATTTCAACAACATTTCAGCATTTGCCTCATTGCACATCAAATGTTGTACACTATATACCAGTCTAAAACAGACAGTTTGCTTGAATTGGTTATCTTCATTTACAATAATTTCCTTCACAGTTAGTGATAGCATGATTTGGGCTTGCTATCAGTTTGCTTCATCTATGTCCATTTCAACAACATTTCAGTATATGCCACTTTACGAATCAAATGCCGTATAGGCACTCCCCAACTTACAAACGAGTTAGGTTCCAGAAGTCTGTACATAAGCTGTGTTTAGGTACAAAAAAAAGCACTGCACAGTACACACATATGCAGTACTGTACAGTAATTAGGCTAAAGACACTTGAACAACATACAACATAAAGTATATAGTATTAATGAATCGTAATAAATTCATAAGTTGATATTTTGTATGTACAATACTGTACATATGTTGAAGCACCAAAGAGAACTGCAATTATTACACAAGATTCCAGGACCCTTTGTTTCTGTTATCCCTGTTGAAGAGTGATAGAGAGATTCTTCTCCCAAAGAGCTAATAGCTCTCTCCTCTAGAAATGTCTTCAACAATGAAGTACCTTTTGCCTTGAAATATGAGCTGGATACTTTTCAGCAAAAGTGTCTTAAGGAAAGATTGATTTGTACTTGGTGTGCCACACTAATGCTTCACCAATATATGAAATATATAGTATATATAGAGATTTCTTTACTACCATTTAATTTATTTAAAACCTAGGAAAAGCACCAAGACATAGCAAGTACAGAACAATCTTTGTTAAAGACACTTTTCTGGAAAAAGATGCTTGGATCTCTTTGGAAGTGGAACTTCCTGGTATATGTCTTTTTCATGAGACTTGTTTTCATCAAGGAATAGAATGGGTAGGATATTTGTTCATATCTGTGAGTTTGTAACTCGGATGCTTGTAAGTAGGGGAGTGACTGCATACCAGTCTAAAACAGACGATTTTCACTGGAATTGGCCATCTTCTTTTACAAAAATTTCCATCAAGGTTTGTGATAGCATGGTTTGGGCATACTATCAATTTTGCTTCATCCACGTCCATATAAAAAACATTACAGCATTTGCCCTATTACGCATCATATATAAACCGAAGTGTAAATCAGACAGTTTCCTGGAATTTGCCATCTTCTTTTACAAGAATTTCCATCGCAGTTTGTCATAGCATGGTTTGGGCATGCTATCAAGTTCGCTTCATTTGTGTCCTCCACACTCCAAATATAGAAGTGCTTTGAAAATGTAGATAAGGCTCACTGATGCTGGTCATCCAGCCAAAGCCCTAATTACCTATCTGTTTTCACCTTGGTCGAACAGCTTAAAGCCAATGAAGGAGCATGAGAATAATATGGCGTACGAGCAGGAACTGGGCGACACGTTTTCCTCACTTTAATGCCACATGACGACGTATTCTTGCGCCACACTTAACAAACTGTTGCAAGGGTGAAGTTCGTATTTACAACTATGTACATGTACACCTAGTTCGCTTTTTACGCATGTTTATAATCCGCAAAATTGGAATATCGCCCCTAAAAAATAATAGTAAAAAAATCCGAAATTCACGAATAACGGCCATGCCAAAAAATTCGAAAAAAACATTTTCATTTTAGTAATCGACTGCTTGGAGGCACTTTTCCGCCATGATCCTCCTCTTCTACCGCTTAATGTGATCGGATGTTATGACGATAATGGAAAAAAGCATTAAGTACAATCAGAAAACAAACTTGCGATATAATATCATCAGGGAAATAGCATGCGAGGGTGCATCAGATGATACAGAGGCAGCAAAACGTTTGCAGATAGAGGTTCATTCTCCCGCAGCCTCATCCTCATTTACCGCTTAATGCGATCGGATATTATGAAGAGAATTGAAAAAAAGCATTAAGAACAAACAGCAAACAAACTTACGATATAATATCGTCAAAGAAATATCGTGCAAGAGTGCATCAGCTGATACGGAGGCTGCTAAACATTTGCATCCTCGTGCTCACCGCCACCATACACGTCCCAGTGTATGCCTGTTGCCCACTGCATAATAGAGTGCATTAATTTGTTTACTGTACAGTAAATCTGTATATCTTTTATACCTACACTACTTGCATGTTAATATAAATAACCACAGGCCTTTCTGCTTTGCTATGTGCTTATAAAATATGTTTTACTTAACTTATATCTTTGGTATAGTGTGTCTATGTACGGTTGTGAAACGTACCTATGCCCATTATCATTGTTTCTTATGGAAAATGACTCTTTACATTACGCGAAAATTACAATATGCGGCACTTCTGAGAACCTATCTTCGCGTTATTACACGAACTAGGTGTATTTAGCAATTTTGTAAATAAATTCAAACTAGGTCCTTCATATAATCAAATACATAAACAAATAAATTAATAAAATCATTTACTTTACACATATGTACTCAAAAATACCGCAAGATGACATACTCTTCCACGACAATCATCAAACTTTACAGTGCATTATGTTTATATTCATGACACAAACCATGTAGGTAAAAAAAATGCATTATTAATAATGATTGGGAGATGCGTCATAAAAACGTAACATCATAAACCAAGGACCCTCTGTAATAATATGAATAATATGAGAGAGAGAGAGAGGAGAGAGAGAGAGGGGAGAGAGAGGAGAGAGAGAGGAGAGGGAGAGAGAGAGAGAGAGAGAGAGAGAGAGAGAGAGAGAGAGAGAGAGAGAGTCAAAGTCAAAGTCAAAGTCAAAAACTTTATTCCATCAAAAATGGCTATTACATGATAATTAATCTAATTACAAATTACAATGTAAAATGTCAAAATAAAACAAATGAAATTTGCAAAGCACAAAATAAAAAAAAATAAAAAATTTACACATTCAAATATGCATACGTACACTTCGTCTACCCAATGGGAGGATAATAATGAGACTAAAATCACTTATTAAGTAGGTGATTTAAAAGATGAGATTTAAGTGAGGGTAATGTTTGGCAGCTTCTTAAGTTTGCGGGTAAAGAGTTCCAAAGTCTCGGGCCCATTACATTTAAGGCTCTTGCCCCAATATCAGTGGAAGTTCTGGGCACGTAAAAAGAATTCTGATATCTGGTGTTGACGTTATTGATACGCACTTGATTAACTGTTGGCAATGAGAAGAGCCATTCCGGTAATATTCCATGATTTATTTTAAAAACTAAAAGACAGATATTATATATGAACTTCATGTCCATCCTTAGCCAACCCAATCTCTCAAAGAGGGGAGTCACGTGATCATATTTATGCACTCCCCCTATGGCAACTCTTGCAGCAAAATTCTGGAGCCTTTTCACTCGTAACATCTGGGTCTTAGTCGTGGAACCCCAAACACTTAGACAGTAGTTGAGAATACTTAAAATCAATGTTTGTACTACAATTACCCTACAATCAGGCTCGAATCTTTCATAGACTCTGTTCAAGTAAATAAGGGTCCCGTTCACTTTTTTATGTAGTTCATCGATATGAAAATTAAATGTCATGGTACTGTCCATAATAACTCCTAGATTTTTAACCTTATTAGATGGGAAGAGTGAAATATTGTTGAAATTTATACTGATGTTCTCAGGAATGCGGGACAGGTATTGATTTGATCCAAAAATAACGAATTTAGTTTTATTTTCGTTCAGTAAAAGACCATTACTGTTAAAATAACTTTTGGCACAGTTTAATATATCTTCAGCCCTTTTTAAGATTTCAGGAATTCTATCAATGTCACCAGTAAGCATAATCTGGGTGTCATCAGCATACATAACAAGTAGGCAATCTCTTATAAATTGAGGTAAATCATTAACATATATTAAGAAAAGCAGAGGACCCAAAATTGAACCCTGAGGAACGCCAAAACTGATATCTAAAGAAGAAGAGAGAGTCGAGCCCAATCGAACTGATTGAATTCGATCTTTCAGATAATTTTCGAACCAAAATGAGTCAACATGAACTTTGGAAAGTTTTCTCATTAGAATTTGATGGTGTACACTGTCAAATGCTTTAGACAAATCTAACAATAATAAAAGTGATATTTTCTTATTTTCAATATTACTATAAATTTTATCAGTAATTTTAAGTAGGGCCGTCTCGGTCGAAAGTTTAGGCCGAAAACCGTGTTGTTCTTCACATAATAGACAATTTGATTCAAGGAAATTTATTAACTGGGTGGCAACTACCTTCTCAAGTATTTTAGACAGAATGCTGAGAAGAGAGATTGGCCTATAATTTTCAACATTATTAGTATCTCCACTCTTAAAAACGGGGATGATATAGGGATGCTTCCAGAGGTTAG
>JAXCGZ010019044.1:0-2500 GCA_037179515.1 Halocaridina rubra
CTGCCCCTGGGGGTATTTCAAGAGCCACCCAGGGCAGAGACAGTTAGTTAGAACTTTGCCAGGGGCACGAATAGATCATAGATTGTGATAGTCATAGGGTGGGGGCATTGAGGCGTCGAAGTTGTGTTGTACTCTAGAATAAATATAAGCAAAGGATTCACTGCGTGTCCATTCTTACCTTGTACCCGTCTGGTACTAATAATTATAAGTATATATACGTAGGAGGAAAATCCCTACGTCAGTGGTGACACTCGGTGGGATAATAATAAAATCCCTACGTCAGTGGTGACACTCGGTGGGATAATAATAAAATCCCTACGTCAGTACATTGTCAAATGATTATCTATTTAGTAGTGGATGGAGGTTATATATGATATATATTCAACAAACTATATATATATATATATATATATATATATATATATATATATATATATATATATATATATATATATATATATATATAAAGCTGCTTCGTCACCTCCATAAAAATCCGAATGAGTAGGCGTTTTATTCTCACACAGGTTTCCAATCCAGAATACAATACATTCGCATTGAGAAACATAAAATACCAACTTTCTTACATTCTACTGCTAAGGGGACCGTCTCCCTAATTAGAATCAATTTCGATGAATAAATTTTATTTTTCCGTTATATACCTCAAAACATAGTTCTATATCATCCCCACCTTCTCGCTGAGCTTCGTTGTCAAACAATACTATTTTCAACGTCAAAATATTCATCATATATAAATTTTGAGTGCCTCTTCCCACAGACATATCCGTTTTATATGCGATGTGTTATATATGTATATACATTAGCATACTTTTATAATTTTACGTTTAGTATATAGGTTTGTTTTACGCCTGGTATATTACACATATGAGTAACAAGAAGGCACTGAGAGAGAGTCGAAGAAATGAAGATGGGGTATTCCTGGTAATACCCCTAGGCTTCAGAGTGCCTCTCATACGAAGCATTTTTTTTTTTTTTGTTATCGTGCAATGTACAGTCATTTATTTCTTTATTATCTACAGGTTGTATCAATGTATAATATCCCACCCCTTCTAAGACGCTAGAGCAGAGGATAAAATATTATTATAAGACATTTAGTACAATAAGACGACGTAAGAAACCGCATACCCCTCAGGAAGGTAAGATTCCCCCAGAATGGCAATCAAACATGACAATAAGAAACATTCAGAGTTTTGTTTTTATACATGTGCTGAATTATTACTTGTAATTAACAGTGTGATATTTCTGTGAAAACATTGGGCATTTATTATGTTTTGTATACTGTATGTGTGCATGTATGTTTGCATGCCTTTCTGTATGTATATATGATGGATGGATGCATGGATAGACAAAAGTACGTATATATGTATATATGCATGCATGAATGAATGTATGGATATAAGTATAAATGTATGTGTGCATGTGTGACTGCAGGTACTTAAGGATACACGTATACTGGTACGTGCATGCATGTATGTATGTATGTATGAAGGTGCCAATTAGAATTAGGATTGGTGTGAGTATTATAACCAATTCCTAACCTGAATAATCAAGTATCATATCATATCATCATATGATTTTATATCACACTCTAACTTTGCAGGTACTCTAATTCCTAATATAATGGGCCGTATCTCAAATTAAAGTTATTTAAACTTGGTATGTATCTGCTTTGCTAATGTTCAGCTGACTGGAAATCTGAAGGCAGCTGCAGAAAAAGAAATAAACATTGAATAATCCTAACACTAATTATTTATTTATGGTAAAAAAAAAATAACAATTGTTAATATCTATGAGTTGGGAAGAATCAGACAATCGGACAAATCGAAAACAAAATTTACGAACTTCTGAAAATTCATTTCTCGGCAATGGAGAGAGATATAAAAAACTAAGATAGACACTTAAATATGGGCTTAGTTTGTGTAGGTGTTAAATATGAATGTAATCGGACAGACACTGGGAGTCAAATTTATATATAAATGCAAGTCCGTTTTTACTATGGTCATTTCTCTCAGTATATTAACTTTCCATTCATATTAACCTTCTAGTCATGCAAATCCTTTTACACTTTGTTAAAAGTTCCATTCAATCCCATACAACATATAAAAAAAAAATCATGCAGCTATATGTAAAAAAAAAATCTCCACAAAGAGTAACTCTTGCATCCATGAGATGCTACATTCGATTAACCAAAGAGGTCCGCAAAATGTATCTCCTCAAGACCCATTTGGGGATAAAGAGTTAATTACACTGCATAAATTAATCGTTATATATATATATATATATATATATATATATATATATATATATATATATATATATATATATATATATATATTGCACCACAATAACAGGTAAAGCGGGCTACACACGATCAAGTAAACTTGACAAGTATGCTTGATCAAGTATTTCATCAAGTATTGTGATATTTCCCTTCGCCTCCACACGGTCAGGTATGCTTGACAAGTCTTCAGTTGAAATCACA
>JAXCGZ010019044.1:17500-37500 GCA_037179515.1 Halocaridina rubra
CACTCGAAGCTAGAAGATTGAGGGGGATATGGTGACAGCTTTAAAATTCCTTCATGGTTATGACAGAGAATAGGGATCGATATTTTGATAAGGCTGGCACTAGAACTAGAGGTTATAGTTAGAAGCTTCGTAAGTAAACTTCTTTGCAGGATGTAACGAATACTTTTTTAGTATAAGAGTGTTGATAATTGGAATTGGCCAAGCGAGGAGGTAGTTAATGCTAACTCAATCCATAGTTTTAAGGACAAGTATGATAAGTATCACTAGGTACAAATGAAACCGACCAGGAGACGGAAAGTTACGAGCTTGGGGCTCTTTCCCGTAAGCACAATTAGGTAATTACAGAGAGAGAGAGAGAGAGAGGAGAGAGAGAGAGAGAGAGAGAGAGAGAGAGAGAGAGAGAGAGAGAGTCACTCACCTGAGTCAGTCAGTAATTCATATGTTTAACACAGGCACAATTACATCATTGCTACAGACTTGCTTCCTTGATTTTAGAATATGGTATTCGTGAAAAACTCAAGTCTACATTATGGAACACGAACAAAAACAGCAGCAGTTTACTTATTTATATGACCATTGTTATTCATACTATTTTTCTCTCTCAGTTCAAGTACAAGTCAAAGTCAAAGTCAAAAATTTTATTCCATCAAAAATGGCTACAATACTAGCAAAGTGAGTTCCAATTAGGTCTTTAACATCTTTACATGTGAGTCAATGATCTCACAATGAATTCGTGAAAATCGCACGAGATAAACTCAAGCATTACGTACCATGTCTGTATTTAGTGTTACTATTTACAAATGAAGTCCATTTCATCGAACTAAGTCTGTTACAAATGAGAGAAACCCAAGACACATACGTCTTAGGTTTATTCGTCATTCATTCAGCACATAAAAACGACCAAGGAATTGTAATTTACGTATACAAGGAAAATTTCGTCTATGTCCGAGTTCTCCGCTTGGTTCCTGAACGAGGAGGGATGGGGGTTCAGCCGACCCCAACAGGATCACTGGGCCCCATACGCACCCTCAAACCTTTTCCAATCACCTACATCACTAATCACTCAGTATTCAACATTCAAATCTAAGAGACACTATTTTCTATCAGTTCTCCCCGGCGCGCAACCAATCGGCAGTCACAACACTAATGATGCGACCGATCGCCGGCTAAATATTCACGCAAAAGAACTTACTACACACAACAGTTAGAACTGCCAATAAATATGAACCGAAACTGAACTTTAAAGTATAAAACATAAATAAATATATAAAGAAATAAAAAAAATAAAATTAATAAAAATACAGTATTGAATATAAAGTTTTCTCGTAAGTTTGTTGCAAAAAATTTAATGGCACAAAGAAAATGACATGGATACTGTCAAAGAGACAGCAATGACTTCATAACAAGACTGCCACTAAGGTAACTCTCAAATGTACTTCAATTGAGCTTTTAAATCAATCATTCACGATAATTGGAAGCGCTTCAAGACGCACGAACGGGGAAGTCAATGTCCGACAGGGGCAAAGTTTGTTGTCCAAGAGAGCGAGAGTCAGTTCCAAGAAGAATGTTGTGGGGAGCTTGATGGTTGGCCCCACTCGGGCCGGCGAGGTGGCTCTGACTGGCTCTGCGGAGTACCTGCCAGCCCAAGACCGCCTACGGTTCAACGGTTGGCCCTCCTCCCCCAATCAAACCACCCTCTCTCATGTTCTCCTTCCATCCTTCTCTACTTTATTATTATTCTCTCTCTCTCTCTCTCTCACTCTATATATATATATATATCATATATACATATATATATATATATATATATATATATATATATATATATATATATATATATATATATATATATATATATATATATATATATATATACTCTATCTACCTTGGCTATTTCCCCCTTTAATTGGGGGCAATGTGGTGGCGGGCACAACATCAAAGAATAGCCCAACGTACTCCCTGCGTGTCGTATGAGCCGACTAAAAGTGGACGGGGTGAGGGGACTGGGAATCCCCCTTCGTATTAACCTCCCGCGAGACGTCATATATATATATATATATATATATATATATATATATATATATATATATATATATATATATATATATATATATACACACACAATTATTCCGAAGACTAGATTCTATCACTATCTACATTAATACCAAATATATATATATATATATATATATATATATATATATATATATATATATATATATATATATATATATATATCACCCACAAAAACAAACACTTAACTGCGCCGAAAAAAATTTAAATATACCCAATCAAAGTGACGAAATGATAAATTTCATTAAACGCAAATGCTTAAAGTACACATTATATATCTTTTGCTGAACACACGTAATAACAGTTTTGTGTCAAAGTTAGCAATAACAGAGTATGTTTTACAGAGTAAAACGTTCTTTCACTGTGCCATAACGCAGAATTTCTCGACATGTCCAACCGAACCTTTCAAGTCCCAGTAAAAGTAAACGAATTCGCTCCCAACCACCTTATCTGCTTCTCCTTAGACATGTGGACAATAAATGAACCAACTCTCCAGTTACGAAATTCTAGGTTTTAATTGAAAGTAAATCAGCAGAAGCAGCGAAATAATACCCTGTATTTGAAGACGCAAATACAAGTAATTATTTTCTTCCTTAGCAAGTTCGTAAGCACTCCGGTTACGAGGCAAATATCTTACGGTGAAACTTCACGATCCCTTAACCAATCAGAAAATCGCAATCCAAAAAACATTGCTACTGAATGAACGGTAATTACATCCTTCAGATTCATAGCTCTTTTTTTCATTTTTACTCTATATCTAAAAGTGTTTATTAGAGTAAATCGAATTTCCTATGATTTCCAATCCGCCTTTTCATTCCTTTTCTATTTATCATTTACTTTAAGATATTTCATCCTATCCTACAATCTCGGTTCGCTATGTCTTTATAGTCAAAGATTAATCTTATATAATAAATAAATAAATAAATAAATATAAACATAAATAAATTAATCTACATGTAAACAAAACTTGAGGCCTTAAGAGATATCAAGGGCGACAATAAAGGATTCCCAAAGTTCTTCAAAACAGATGACCATATACATCAGTGAGACAGGCTACGAGGTCACCAGCAGATATTATCTTGAGGAAGCCATCTTGGTGATTGGAGATAAGAGAGTTAAATTCAAGATATTTCAACAAGAGAGAAATGAGCAATGCGTTAAATACTTTAGCAATAGCAGAGGTTAGGGCAATAGGTCAGTAACTGAAATGAAATAGAGTAATCACCCTTTAAGAATAGGATGAGTTAGAGCGTGCTTCCAAGATGAAGAATATAGTCAAACCTCCAGTTACATACACCCCAAACCACAAACAAATCAACCTTTGACCACAATTGGTGAATATATTTTGAATCGACGCGCGAACAATTCTTCGAGGTACAGGTACGAACAAACATACGCATACACATCCGCCTGGGCAACCATGTGTTTGCTCTTAGTTCTGCATTGGTGCGTGCACTGTGAAAATCGCTCATTCTTTCTTTGAAGATTTTCAGATTTTTTACTTTTTACTCAATTTAGCCCTTATTATGGTTCCCAAGAAAGTGAAAAGTATGCGATAGTGGCTCTAAAAAGGCTAAATGTATTACACTGGAAGCGAAAAAAGAAATAATAGCTAAACATGAGAACGGTGTTCTTGTTTCTGATCTTGCCAAGTAGTATCACATGACAAAATCGACCACATGTACTATTTTAAAGAAGAAAAAAAAAGAGGCCTTCAAGGTGGCTGACGTGGCTATAGGAGTGACTATGTTAACAAAGCAAAGGTCTCAAGTAACAAGAGGTAGAAAAATTACTGTTAAATGGAGTGATGTGCAGGCTTTCATTGAGAGGCATCACCCTAACAAAACTGTGACCAACAGAGCAGTGAACATTTTAAATGACAAAGTGATGTCCCATTTCCGAAAAATTCTTCAACAAATAAAAAGACAAAATTTCTCTGGGTCATTTTCTTGTGAAACTCTAATGGAGGAGTATGGCTCGCTCTAAGGTGATATAGTGATATAGAAGAAGTCTGACAAGACAACGGCCAATTCAACTCAACTGTAATAAAGTGGATACATTAAACCAAATTAACAGGCTGTCTTGGATTTAGCTGTATACAGTATATAGCAGATTAGGGTACACAGATTAAGTGTACTGTATTTATATTATTGCATGATTAAAACAAACTTTACAGAGCTTTAGAGTTATTGATTGTCTGGTTATATTTAGTAAATAATAAAAAAGTACAAAATTTGCTTTGCAAAATGGATTAAATTCCTGAAGCATTGACAGTAAATATTTAGAAATTAATTTATACTTATATTACAAAGAAGAAGGGGAGTAGAGAGGAGAATAACTTCTCCCCAAACTCTAGTTTTGGGGTGTCTAAATGTGTGTGGTTGTATTGGCATTGTGTGAGACGATGAAAGGAAAAGGAGAAGTGGCATTTGGTGATGTGACAGGTAGGGTGTCTGAGGTTGAAAGGGGGAGAGCGAGAGAAGGTGTGGCATTATTACTGAGTGAATGGATGGTAAATATGGTAGTGAAATGGAAAGAAGTGTCATCTAGGCTGATATGGGTGAGGGTTAGGTAGGGAATGTTGGGCTTTTGTTAGTGCGTATGGGCCAGGATGTGAGAGAAGTGAGGAAGAGCAGGATGAATTCTGCAATGACTTAACTAGGTGTGTGGATGGTCTGAGTAGAAGGAACTATGTAGTTGTGTTGGGTGACTTGAATGCCAGAGTGGGTGATAGAGAGGTAGAAGGTGTTGTAGGAAAGTATGGGGTACCAGGTGGGAATGAGAGTGGTGAGAGACTGTTAGATATGTGTGTGGAGCAAGAGTTGGTGATAGGTAATAGTATTTTCAAGAAGAAGTTATTAAATAAGTATACATGGATGAGAGTGGCAAATGGAAGAGTGAAAGAAAGAGCATTGATAGATTATGTGTTGGTAGCAAAGAGCATGATTGGTAGAGTGAAAGATGTGCATGCATTTAGGGGTGTGGCTGCTGGAATGTCTGATCATTTTTTGGTTTAAGCAAAAGTGGTAGTTGCAAAAGAGTGGGGGGGGATGTAGAAGGGAAGTGGTGAAAGTGGAAGAGTTGAAAAAGCCAGAGAAGAGACAGGAATATCAGGACAGGTTGAAAGTAGCATATGACAGGGTGAAAGAAAGAGAAGTTGGGGAGTTAGAGGAGGAATGGGGGTTGATAAAAGAATGTGTTGTGGGACATGCAAGTGATGAGTGTGGAAAGAGGTTTGTTGGAGGTGGCATGAGGAGGGGCAGTGAGTGGTGGAATGAAGGGGTGAAAATGAAGGTGGAAGAGAAAATGAGGGCTTTTGAGGAATGGCTGCAGTGTAACAGTAGGGAGAAGTATGAAAGATATAGAGAGAAAAATATGGAAACTAAGCGAAAGGTAGAGGAAGAGAAGAGGTTGGCAAAATGTTAGGTGGGGACAGGATTTTAGTAGGTCATATGAGGAGGATAAAAAGAAGTTTTGGAAAGAACTGAAGAGAGTAAGGAAGTGTGGATTGAGGATGGAAGAGACAGTGAAAGATGTGAATGGACAGATGTTGAGGGAACAATGCAAGGAAAAGATGGGAAGAATATTTTGAGTGCTTGCCGAATGTTGAGGAAGATAGAGAGGCAGCTATAGTGGCAGTGGGGGTGTTCAAGTGCCAGTAATGGGAGTTGAAAATGAGAGAGATTACAAGAGAGGAGCTGAAAAGGGCATTGTATAAGCAAAAGCAGATAAAGCACCTGGGATGGATGATGTGAGAGCGGAGATGTAGAAAGAAGGGGGTGTGACTGCATTGGAATGGTTAGTGAGTGTTTAATATATGATTTATGTTGTCAATGGTGCCAGAGGAATGGGTGATTGCTTGTACAGTGCCCCTATACAAAGGTAAGGGAGATGTGCATGAATGCAGTAATTTTAGGGGTATAAGTTTGTTGAGTGTGGTAGGAAAAGTGTATGGTAGGATACTGATTAATAGGATTAGGGCTAAGACAGAAAATGTGATCGTGGAAGTGCAGAGCGGTTTTAGGAGAGGAAGAGGTTGTATAGATCAGATTTTTATAGTTAGGCAGTTATGTGAGAAATATTTAGCAAAGGGTAAGGATGTGTATTTTGCATTTTTGGATCTGGAGAAAGCGTATGAATGAGTTGCTAGAGAGGCAATGTGGAATGTTTTGAGGTTATATGGAATTGATGGTAAGCTGTTGCATGCAGTGAAGAGTTTGTATGAGGGCAGTAGAGCTTGTGTTAGGGTAGGGAATGAAGTGAGTGAGTGGTTTCCAGTGAGTGAGGGAGTGAAACAGGGATGTGTGATGTCACCATGGCTGTTCAATTAGCATACTGATGGAGTCGTAAGAGAGGTGAATGAGCGAGTGCGTGGTCGAGGTTTGAGAGTGGCAGATGGGGATGATAACGAGTGGGAGCTGAATCAGCTACTGTTTGCAGATGATACTGTTGTGGTGGCAGATTCAGAGAAGCTGTGTCAGTTAGTGTCAGAATATGGAATGGTGTGAGAGAGAAGGAAGTTGCGAGTAAATGTGGGAAAGAGTAACGTTATGAGGTGTATAAGAAATGAGGATGGTGCTGGATTGAATGTTATGTTGAATGGAGAGACACTTGAGGAAAATGATCAGTTTAAGTATTTAGGCTCGGTTAAAGCTGCATATGGTGTAGTGGAACCAGATGTGTGTCACAGAGTGAATGAAGGATGTAGTGTTGGGAACGTTGAAAGGAGTGATGAAGAATAGAGGGTTGGAAATGAATGTTAAGAAAGTTTTGTATGAGAAAGTGGTTGTGCCAACTGTGATGTATGGATCAGAGTTATGGGGTATGAAAGTAAGTGAGAGACGGAAACTAAATGTGTTTGAGATGAAATGCCTGAGGAGTATGATTGGTGTATCTCGGTTGGATAGGGTTAGGAATGAAGTGGTGAGAGCAAGAATGGGTGTGAGGAGAGAATTCGCAGCCAGAGTAGATATGAATGTTCTAAGATGGTTTGGCCAAGTGGAAAGGGTGGATGATGAAAGACTGCTGAAAAAGGTGAAGAATGCGAGAGTTGATGGGAGAAATGCTAGAGGGAGGCCTAGGTTTGGGTGGATGCATGGAGTAAGGAGAGCCCTGAATGATAGGAGGATGGGTGTGAGGGAAGCAAGTGAGCGTTCTAAGAATAGGAATGAGTGGCGAGCGATTGTGACGCAGCTCTGATGGGCATCTGCTGTTACCACGGGGCTGCATCTTACAGAGGTAGCCCTGTGGTAGAAACAGTAAGGGAGTTGGCATTTATGAAGAGACGCAGGTTGTGGAAGAGCCGGGAGGATGGGCTGTGGCACTCCAGCAGTGCCATCTGAAGTCACTAGCTCCTTCGTCATTGCCCATACAGCAAAGTAATCCCCTTATTGTTTTTTTTTTTTATGTCGGCTACCCCTCAATTGGGGGAGACAGCCAAGGTAGATAGAGTACAAATTGATATACTGTATTTAAAAAAAAAGTGTGATGTTTACGGGGACATATGCAATATCATATAAAAGAAAATACATGACATTCTCAAAGCCGGAATGCCATGAGTGAGTCATAGTTGCTGAGCCTCACAACCCTCCTGGTAACATGAAGAGCTGAGATGCCAGGACAATGTCACAGCTTATGAACAAAAATAGCCTCCCAAGCATTCAGTAAAGCCGTGGTGAAAAGACCTGGCCATAATCGTCATCATTCCAGCCATTCTGAGCTTCAATCATAGCAAATTGTGTTGAAAATGAGCCATGGTAGGTATGAACACTCCTACAAAGTAAACAGATTCATTCCTGATAGCCTAACGGCACGAAGCAAATGTGAGAGGGAGTAAGGTTAACGAACTGATTGCACATCTAATAGTATTAAGCAGTACTTATATGCACATACAGGCGATCCTGCTGTTTATCGCCCCGATCTTTGCTGTTTCACTCTTTTGTTGTCAAAATATTGAGGACAAAGGTTAAAACATTCCACGATGTTTCATTGTTTTGTGAAATGTTGTCAATAGATGCTGCTAATGGCATGTGTCATGAACTCAGCGATCATCGCCTAAATTGCCTTTTTTTTTTTTTTTTTTTTTTTTTTTTAACTCAGACTGTTCTCAGAAAAACTAAGGATGTATTGGCTCCTAATCATGAAATTCTGCACCAGAAACAGGCAAAAAGAAAACACACAAAAATACTCATTCTTCAAGACATCACTGCTTTATGATCCTGCCATACCATCAACCTCCTCCATCTCATCAATTTCCTCCTCTCCCCCATCCTCCTCTACCGAATTGCTACCCCCTCTCACCCCAACCATTGTCTGCTGCCTATGTATACCGAAGCATTGCTATTGTCATGTATATAAACTAAGTTTTTCCTTTATATATATTATTTTATTTCATTTTCGTTGGTATTTCTAATTTATTACATATATTTACGGATAACTTTGCATTTTAAAGTGGTTTGTAGCTAATCAAAATAATACAGAGGAAGGATGGCCAGTCCCTACTAGACCTATCTGACATTAATTCTAATAGGAAAAGGAAAAATAGTTTTGTTATTAGTCGGATTTTCATACTTCGAATTAGCGATGAACAACAGGGATCCCCTGTGTATTATTACCTTTATTGTTTAATCTCTCTCTCTCTCTCAAAAAAAAAAAAAAATTGCTCTGTCTTGCATTCAGTCTACAGTCAACACCAGCTTTCCCGATTGCTAGGATAACCCATTGTGTCTCTGTAACTTCTCCAGTTGGCAGTTACTGTGGCATTAAGTGTCACCGTACATCAGCCAGGACACTCAGGTGACTAAACCGCCATGAATTATGTGTTGCCAATTAATTGCCAGCTATTCATTCATGCTTAAATGTGCCACCCCTCCCGCAGAGAGTGTTGTTTATTCCTCCGTGTTGTTGTGGACTTTGTGTGTTTTATTCCTAACATGTGATGTCAAGGAGGCAGACTACCAAAGAAGATGTCAGAGCAATCATTGCTCTCTTCAACATGGGCCACACCATGTCCTGTGGAGCGACGAGGTAATGTTCACCGTAACAGGTAGTGGGGGAGGGAGTGTGTACCGCCGCCCGGGCAGTGATGCCTTGTTGCTACAGTACGTTGTCCCCTCTTTAAAACACCCTCCCGCTATCATGGTGTGAGCGCGTTTCTCCTACCATGGAGTAGAAAACTTGGTGGTGCTCCCTAAAGGTGTTTGGATGAACAAACACAACTATCTGGAACTTCTATATGACTTTCTGCCGAATTCATTTGAAAAATGTTTGGCAGATTTTTTCATGCAGAACGGAGCACCCTGCCACATTGCTCATGATGTAAAGAGATGGCTGCATGATTGTGAGGTTCCAGTTTTTGAAGACTGGCCTAGCAATAGTCCTGATCTGAACCCTATAGAAAATTTGTGGTCATGTATGAAACGAAAATTAAGCGAAATGGACACCTCAACTGTTGCTAAGCTTGAGACGGCTGTGTCACTTGTGGGCAAACCTGCCACTTGACTTGCTACATTCACTAGCAAACAGAGTTCCTAAGTGACTTCAGGAATGTATACAATGAAAGGGAAACACTACAAAGAAGTAAAAGATGTTCAAAGGAATAAAAGGTAAAGCATAGGAATAGCAACTGTGTTTCTTATGTATCCTTCATTCACTTAACTGATCAACATCGTGTACTCACCTGCACCTTATATTTTGGCCCTGACTGTAGTTTGCTAATGCTTCTGAGTGCATCAATTCCCATACCAATATTCCTGCTGCTTAAGAAGTTTGAAAATAGAAAAAAATCAACGCATATAATGAAGAGTAACTGCCAAATAAATACCTGTATTGTTTCATGAAAAGTAAAATATATATATATATATATATATATATATATATATATATATATATATATATATATATATATATATATATATATATATCAGTACTACGAATAAACCATATTCAATGAAATGTTACTGCACTACATCCACAACCAAATAAAAAAAAAAAAACAGCCTCCAGGACAATGCAACCCTCCACACTGGAGAGATAAAATAAATATATATATATATATATATATATATATATATATATATACAGTGTTCCCCCGCTGTATCGCGTTTCTTGGTTCGCGTTCTCACTGTATCGCGTTTTTTTTTTTTAATTATTATTATTTTATTTTATGGGTATGCGCAAAAATATTAAAATATTGAAAAAATTTCATTATTTAATTGATAAAAAAAATTTATTTCCCAGCCTACGAATAATAAAACGGTGAAAAATAGTAAAAAACATATATTTAGATATACGTACGTACAGTATAACTCACAGTATTGCATCATGCGAAATAGTGTCCGATAGCTTACAATGTATTGGGGTCGCAGCTACGTGAGCTAGCATGTATATTTATATTTCCAGTAGTTTCATGATTTTATTGATAAAAAAAAACGTATTTCTTAGCCTAAGAATAATAAAACAGTAAAAAATAGTAAACAGTATTGCACCACGTAAAATGCGATACCGGTATCAGTGTTTCGGAAAACGCAAAGGCTCTCACCTACGTGACCTAGTGAATATTAAAATTTTCATTATTTTATTGATAAAACAAGTATTTCCTAGCCTGAGAATAATAAAACAGTAAAAAATAGTAAATAACATGAATACAGTGCTAACAGTATTGCACCATGAAAAATACGATACCGGTATCACGTTTCGGAAAACGCAAAGGCTCTCACCTACGTGACCTAGTGAATATTAAAATTTTCATTATTTTATTGATAAAACAAGTATTTCCTAGCCTAAGAATAATAAAACAGTAAAAAATAATAAAAAACAAAGTACTAACAGTATTGCACCATGTAAAATGCGATACCGCTATCAGCGTTTCGGAAAACGAAAAGGCTCTCACCTACGTGAGATAGTTCATGGAATGCTATTGGCTGAAAGGTCGGGAGACGACGAATTACAGAATTGTTTTTCAATATGTTCTGTATCATGGGGTCTGATTGGCTTTTTCATTGCAGTTTGCTTTTCCCTCCAATTTCCAATGTGCCGCCTCACTCGCTCAGTCTAACTCACGTGTGCGCCTTTCTCGTTGTGCTTATTAATACGTTTTGCTTGTGATTGCGTTTTCACGCGTAATTTAACCTTTGCAATGCCTCCCAAACGTCCTTCACATTCTAAGGCTTCTGGTAGTCAGCCTAAGTGGCAAAGGAAAATGTTAACCATTGTAGATAAAGTGAAACTCTTAGATATGTTGAAAAAAGGAAAAAGGTTTGTGGATGTCGGCCGCTATTTTGGCCTCAATGAATCTACTGTGGTCTACATCAAAAAGTACCAGGCAAAGATCAGGAAAACAGCGAGCATTTCTTTTGATAAATCAGCGAAGAGGGTCGTAACATCCCGCAATAAGGCAGTAGTGCGGACAGAAGCTGCTTTGGCCCTGTGGACTGCTGATTGCAGAAAGAAAAACATCAGCTTAGACACCAATATCATACAAACAAAAGCGAAAAAGCTGTACGAGACATTTGCTGAAAATGAACCCGATGACGACAGTGGAGAGGAGGAGAGAGAAGAAGATATCGATGACCCACAACCAGGACCCTCCAGCAATTCTCCATCGAGGATACAACCGTTCGTTGCTAGCAAGGGATGGTTCTTCAAATTTCAAAAGCGCTATGGCCTAAAAAGCGTTTCAGTGCATGGCGAAGCTGCCTCTGCAGATATAGCTGCCGCAGAAAATTACGTCAAGAATGACTTCAAGAAAGTTATCGCCGAAGGGGAATATGTTCCTGAGCAAGTCTTCAACATGGATGAGACTGGGTTATTTTGGAAGAGAATGCCATCTCGCACTTTTCTGTTCAAGGACGAAGCTAAAGCCCTGGGATTTAAAGCGCACAAAGATCGTGTTACCCTCATCATGTGCGGGAATGCTGCGGGCTTCAAGTTAAAGCCCGGGCTTATCTACAAGTCAAAGAACCCTAGGGCTTTGAAGAACAAGAATAAGAATCTGTTGCCAGTGTATTGGATGAATAACCCTAAGGCATGGATCACGAAAAGCCTCTCATCGGACTGGTTTCACCAATGCTTTACTCCTCAGGTAAAACTTTATCTTGCGGAAAAAGGCCTTGAATTTAAAGTCCTTCTTTTGATGGATAATGCTGATGGCCACGCAACCAATCTCCAATATGACGGTGTGTAAGTTGAGTTCCTGCCACCGAATACGACGTCACTGATTCAGCCTATGGATCAAGAGTTATTCGTGCGTTCAAGGCCCTCTACACACGAAATGCCCTGGCGAACCTAGCTGAATCCATGGATTCGGACAAAGAATTTTCATTGAAGACTTACTGGCGTAATTACACGATTGCCACATGCCTACAAAATATTCAGAAAGCAATCAAAGAGATGAAGTCGGCCACAATCAATGCCAGCTGGAAGAAATTGTGGCCCGAAGTCATCCACGACTACAAGGGATTTGCTCCTGATGAAGTGCAGAAGTCGGCAGTTGCGAAAGCTGTGAAGTTGGCTGCATTGCTAGGAGGAGAAGGCTTTAAAGATATGACTCCCGAAGATGTGAATGAACTGATTGACTGCCACTCGCAGCCTTTGACTGATGAAGACTTGGATGAAATGACGAAATCAGCGAGCGAAGAAGAGGAAGAACTTGAGGAAATGCACGAAGAAATTGAAGAACCTGGCCTTACGCTCGAACATTTGGCAGCCATGTATGAACATTTTAAAGCATTCCAACAACTCTCGCAAGAATATGACGATAACATGGTTCGTTCGGTGACCTTCTATAATTTTCTCGACGATGCCATGATTCCTTACCATACCATCTTCCAACAAATGAAGAAACAGCGACAGCAACTCCCCATTACCATGTTCTTTTCCCCAAAAAAGCAGCCGTAAAGCTTTTATTGGCTGCGAAATAATTTCCTCTGGGGTCACGAAAGATGATCATCACTTCATTCACGGTAAGTTTACCTATCACGTACATATGTGTCACGTCATCTTCACCTCGTTCACCGTAATTTTATCTATCACTTTCATAAAAATTTACGTTGCTTGCTGTTATTTATAATGTAAAGGGTGTTTTTTAACAGTGCAGGGAGGGTTTATACAGTACGTAAACGTAAAAATAATTGTAAAATTCCTATGTATGTCACGTCATCATCACATTCACGGTAAGTTTTCCTATCACTTTCATAAAAATTTATGTTGCTTGCTGTTATGTATAATGTAAAGGGTGTTTTTTAACAGTGCAGGGAGGGTTTATACAGTCCGTAAACATAAAAATAATTGTAAATGAGTATGTCATGTAATTACCACTCCATTCACCGTAATTTTATCTATCACTTTCATATAAATTTACGTTGCATGCTGTTATTTATGAAGTAAGGGGTGGTATGTTAACAGTACAGGGAGGGTTTATACAGTGTAAACGTAAAAATAAATTAAAATATCTATGTACATATAGGCTGATCCTACTCCGCGGTTTTCCTGTCTCGCGCCGGGTCCCGGAACCGAACTACCGCGATAAGGGGGAGAACAGTATATATATATATATATATATATATATATATATATATATATATATATATATATATATATATATATATATATATATATATATATATATATATATATATATATATATACAGTAACCCCTCGCTATATCGCGGTTCACCTATCGTGAATTCAGTGCATCACATTTTTCTTTTGGTGAGTTTGTTTTTCTGGGTATATGCAAAAATATTTAAAAAATTAAAATTTTCATTTTCATTATTTTATTGACAAAAAAATTTCATTATTTTATTGATAAAAAAATTTATTTCCCAGCCTAAGAATAATAAAACAGTAAGAAATAGTAAAAAAAAAACATAAATTTGAACATGTAACTCTGCACCACAGAAAGTACGATACAGGTATTAACGTTCGGAAAACACAAAGGGTCGCACCTACGTGAGCTAGCATATAGTAAAATTTCCAGTAGTTTCATTATTTTATTGATAATAAAACGTATTTCTTAGCCTAATAATAATAAAACAGTACAGAATAGTAAAAAACATAAATACTCACAGTATTGCACCATGTAAAATACGATATCAATATCAGCGTTTCGGAAAACGAAAAGGGTCGCACCTACGTGAGCTAGTACATATTGAAATTTCCATTATTTTATTGATAATAAAAGTATTTCCTAGCCTAAGAGTAATAAAACAGTAAAAAACGTAACTTTAAACATATACATTCACAGTATTGCACCATGTGAAATACTGTACGATAGCGTACACTGTATTGGAGTCTTGGAAAATGCAAAGGCTCGCACCTACGTGAGATAGTTCATGGAATGTTATTGGCTGAAAGGGGGAGAGACGACGAATCACAGAATTGTTTTTCTGTATGTTCTGTATCATGGGGTCTGATTGGCTTTTTGATTGAAGCTTGGTTCTCCCACCATCTTCCGTTGTCTCGCCTCAATCATTTAGTCTAACTCACATGTGCGCCGTTCGCATTGTGCTTATTAATACGTTATGCTTCAGGGGTTCTTTCGATAAGTCTCCTATGCCTCAACAGACTCCTCTTTAATTTCAAGCGGTTCCTGCAAATCTTCTTTAACGTCTGATTTACAAGAGATTTCCTCTACTGGGGGAGCATCAGTATCATTTCCTTTGCCTGAACAGACTCCTCTTTAATTTCCAGCAGCTCCTGCAGATCTTCTTTAACGTCTGATTTACAAGAGATTTCCTCTACTGTTGGAACATCAGTATCATTTCCTTTGCCTCAACAGACTCCTCTTTAATTTCAAGCGGCTTCTGCAGATCTTCTTTAACGTCTGATTTACAAGAGATTTCCTCTACTGGGGGAGCATTAGTATCATTTTCACAGTTTTCAATGCCATCCACTTCATCATAGAAGGGGAAGGAACACAACTGGTTTCTGAAGACTGACCTGAATTGAGACCAGTTTGTGCAAAGTCCAAAGTATATTTCAAAATATCACTGATAGTATACTTGGCCTCTCCAATTCAATATTTTTCATAATGATCAAAGGTATTCATAAGTACTGTATATTCAAATCACTTCATAACTTAGCCACGAAAAAATTGAACATGGCCTTACACTCGAACGTCTGGCAGCCATGTATGAACATGTGAAAGCATTCCAACAACTCTCACAAGAACATGATGATATGGTTCGTTCGGTGACCTTCTGCAATCTTCTCGACGATGGCATGTTATTACCACCTCATTCACGGTAAGTTTACCTATCACTTTCATATTAATTTACGCTTGCATGCTGTTATTAATAAAGTAAAGGGTGGTTTGTTAACAGTACAGGAAGGGTTTATACAGTAAACATAAAAATAAATGTAAAATAACTATGTATATAGGGTGATCCTACTTCGCGGAAATTCCACCACTCAGTTTATTCCCGCCCGCCACATTGTGTCAAGTGCTTTCTTCTGCTTTCTCGTTACGAACTTTACTATGCCCCTTAGAATAGGTTAGACATGCTGAAAATACAATTCAAAAATGGAGCTGCCTCGTATGTGCCAGTAGGCATGTTGCAGTGTCCTCTATTCTTATGTTCTTATGTTAGCGTGTTAGTGATAGTTCTGATGGCAGTGCCATTAAGAAAAGAAAGCCATCACTATGGAAAGTAAAATTGAAGTGGCAAACCGTATCCATTTTCAATGGATAGTATCTTCAATGCTCTTTGTATATCTGCAGAAATTCTTAGTAGAGCATCAAAAGTGCCCAGAACCTTATGAAAACCAAACTGCATACTGTATTCGGAAAGTCAAGCACAGAGAATAATTATAGACGCTTTACCAGCAGTCGCTTGATAACTTTAATTCAAATAGGAGTTTATGTTATTGGGAAATAAGCTATGGTTAATACAATTTCATTAACACCTTTAAGAAAAGATGTTTGGATATTCTGGAAAACATCCAGACTTGATCAGTATTCAATATAATACTGACACTTTTGGTGCCAATACATCAGCACTTCTTTTAAAAAACAGAGGGAAAATATTAGTTGTTACCGGTAGATAATATTTCCACAGGAAACAAGGGGAAAATATATAAGTAACCTTTTTATTTCTAGGAGGGTACACAAGTAGTCACCTGAAGATACTATAACTGTACTATTACAATGAATAAAGTGCAAACTATATACAAGTACCATACATTGCTTTTTCAAGAAAGGTATACAAAATAAAGTTTTTATATGTCGATAGAAAGGAAAAATACACAGCACACAGGTCTTACAAAATCCATTCCCTATTTTTCACAATTGATATATGAAGGAATGCAGCAAGGCTTTACATGCATAGTTTCAATGGAAAGTATCTTCAATGCTCTCTGTATATCTGCAGAAATTCTTAGAAGAGCATCAAAAGTGCCCAGAACTTTATGAAAACCAAACTGCATACTGTATTCGGAAAGTCAAGCACACAGAATAATAACAGAAACGCTTTACCAGCTGTCGCTTGAAAACCTTAAAACAAATAAGAGTTGATGTTATTGGGAAATAAGCTATGGTTGATACAATTTCAATAACACCTCTGAGAAATGATGTTTGGATAATTTGTAAAACATCCAGGCTTGATCAGTATTCAATATAATACTGACATTTTTGGTGCCCATACATCAGCACTTCTTTTAAAAAACAGAGGGAAAATTCGATTAGCATCAGTATCATCATTACCATCCAGGTTAAGCAAAAAAAAACATTAACCCTCATGGAAAGGAAATGCTAAAGATGTCAATTTAGATTCAGGATAACCTATTAAAAACCTTAAGCTAATATACCTGCCCTATCGTTTGGGCAGTGAGTAAGGAATCCATCAGGTTTAAGTAATGGTGGTATGGACATAACACCAAAGAGAGCAGTTTTTAGAGTGGACCACCACTTGTATTGCTGATGTACACTAGAAAAAGTATCTGACACTATCATTATCATCTTTTTCAGCAGCAGCATAAACAGAATGTGCCTCAGTTCTGAGTTAAGCATAAGTTTTCCAAATTAGAGCTGATAAGTCTTGACTACAAAGAATTTATTCTACTTGTTTCTTCTGATAGGCACATTTACATTCGTTAGCATACCATGAATTATTTTTAATGCAAAGACCAAATGATCTTGATGGAATCCTTCTCTCAATGATGTCAAGCACAAAGATGTTTAATGATGTAATCATACCGTCATGATTATAAATGTCTTGTTAATTAAGATTAGCAAGGTAAGACAAAATACCATCCCTATCTGCCCGTAGCTAATACAATACATTAAAACTTATCAAGGATGTGGCAAAGGCATAGCAAATATGAGCTATGAATTCAAATAATTATTTCTTCAGATCAATAATGGCAACAGCTACTGCTGAAAAATTATTTGTGCAACATTCTCTTTTCTTAAATACAAATTATTCAAACAAATCAAATACTGTGCATGGTTTTGGGGAATTCAGGTATTAACTACTTAATGAAAGATAATAAATCAATACTCAAAGAGTGTTGCTAAAACAAATGAATGTTATCATGAGTAATTCATATGTAAATGTCAAACGATATGTATGGTGCCTAGCATCATACTGGTTTATGGAAGAGAATTCATAGTCCAAAGAAGTAGCCTAAGCTTGGATATAGCATTTAGTATATTCTATTGTATTCAATTATAAATACAGTATTTCAAAATTATTATTAATACAATATGATATATGAAGATTCTACAATGCACAATCTCTGTGAGCAGTGAATAACTAAAAACTGAGATATGTAACTAGCCATTCTAAAGAAAATGGAAACTACCGAGGGATTATATTTCTCTAAAATTAGACACATTTTGGATATATATCTCTAACAACACCTAATACTTAAAGAGTTTTGAACAACTGCATTATATAATCCCTAACAGCATCAAAAATTTAAGAGTTTATTACCAAAGTGCATTATATGCTCGATACTTTACCCTCTGTAATAAGTAACTTTGTAGCTGAACTAAATAAATGTCCTTTCATTTTCCTTCTGACATTGAATAATAAAAAGAGTGTATTGCATATAATTTACTGTATACAATGGTAGAGTATAATCACCTACATACAGTAGAAACTATTGCTACTGTAAATGCATGAAGAGAAGGTTAACTCAATTTGCACTACAAAACTCTGTAAAAGAATGAGATATTTATTTTTGTAATCAGAGCTGAATTTGTCATACTAAAGGAACATACATGTATATAAAGCTCTATAATTACAATCATACTATACAAAGTTCAATAATACTCATTGTGATTTTAATATAACAGAGCAACAAGCATTTCCTTAATAGAAAAATAAAATTAGAAAAGCATTCTCTCTCAGATGAGATGAGATGCTTTATCTAGAAGAGTTCCAGCTATATCTTCTGTATCTTTTGAAGAATTTCATTTTCTTTTCAAGATATCTTACATGAAACTCAAAAAATGTGTTACTGCCATGGAGATATGATAAAATTCAGTATCAAAACTTCTACCATTTACATAAAATACTAAAAAAAAAAAAAAACCAGTATATAATTAGTAAGATCTTAACATGTGTTTTAATAGGATTCTCAATGAGGCAGGAAACAGTATGAGGCACAAACTATAGGAATTTACCAAAAAATTACTGAACAATAGTAGAACATTTATTATGATTAATCTTGTATGCTGCACTTCACATGTTCTCATTTTCAGATTGAATTCTGATTTTAAAGATGTCCTGCATCTTATGAAAACAACTGGTTCCACCACTAGCCGCCACCCACACGGCTGCATGCACACCTCTCGACATCCTGTTCTCTTATTTCCAGTCTTCTTTATGACCATTTTATATCTGTGGTTGTTTACGATGCAACATCTAGTCCATTCTCTGTTACCAGTGGTGTTCCACAGGGGTCTGTTCTTTCACCTACTCTGCTCCTTCTCTTCATCAACGATCTTCTTCAGTCCCCATCCTCCTCTCTTCTTTACGCCTTTGCCGACATTCTACCCTTCAATTTTCCTCTGCCTTTTCTTCACACCTTCATCTGCTACTCGTAAGCAGTCTCATATCACTCTTTCTTCTACTCTCAACTCCGATTTGCAGAGGGTATCAGAGTGGGACACCAATATTTAGTTAAATTTAATGCCTCCAAAAGACAGTTTCTGGCTGTCTCTTTATCGTCTTCTCCCCTGATAGTCCTACTGTCTTCGACACTAATGAAATTTACCCTCGTAATTCTATTAACATATTAGGAATCCAGAAAGTTTCTAAGTTGTCTTGGAGGAATTACATAATCCAAGTTTCTAAATCTGCATCCAAAAAATTGGGGGTCTGTTTTGTTTTCGTCATTACTTTTCCTCTTAACATTTACTTTAAATCTAAAGAGGTCTTATCCGTCCCTGATTAGAATATTGCTTACACATCTGGGGTGCTTCCTCATATATTAATCTCCTTGCTAGTATTGAATCTAAGGCCGTCAGACTCATTAAAGATCCTTTTCTTTCTTCTAATCTAGTTTCTCTTTCTCTGCACCATAAGGTATCATCCCTTTCGCTTTTCTGTTGCTACTACTTCCATCACTGCTCAGAAGAGTTGGTGATTTGCATCCCTCCCCCACTGCCGAGGCAGCGTAATACTCACAAAGCAGCCTCATCTCACACGTGCTGTGTGGAGATTTGTAGCTCGCATGATTGGTCAGTGCAGTGACTGCTTCTCCCCATCGTCCTCCAGACTCTGGAACTTTCTTCCTAATTCTGTCTTTCCTAATTCTCATAACTTATTTTCCTTGAAAAAACGGATATAATGTCATCTCAGGCCCTAATCCTGCCATATCTCTAGGTCCTCAGTACTTTGATTAGTCTTTTAGCCTCTCCTTTTCCTATCATTACCTCATTTCTATCTTATCCTTACCCTTTCACTTTTCCTTTGTCTTAA